>JABFFI010000494.1:0-45769 GCA_013623725.1 Fusarium robinianum | reverse complement strand
AATAATTAATTTAAAAACCTTTATTAAGAAATAAAAATAAAACTTAAGTTTATTAGAAATTAAATAAATAAGTATATTAATATAAAAAGGATTAAGGGATTAACCTTTTTAAAGGGAGATATAATTTATTTTATTATTAAAAATATTATAATAAAATAATAAAATAAAAAACTTAATTATAAATATATTAGATTATATAAAATTAAATAAAAAATTAAAAAAAAATTATAAATTAGATTTATTACTTAAAGTTAAGTTTTATTTAATCTTTTATATTTTTCTTTTTAAAATAATAAAAAATCTTATTTAAATTAAAATAAATAATAAATTTATTATAAAAATTAATAAATTTAAAAAATATATTATAAAAGTTATTTTTAATATAAATAAAATTAAAGATAAAATAATATATTTAATTAAATAAAAAGATTATTTAAATTTTAAAAATATATAAAAATTATTAAAATATTTTATAAATACTTAATAACTCCTAAAGGATTTTTATTAATAATATTAAAAAAACTAAAATTAATAATATTTTAATTAATAACCCTTATAATATTTAATATTTAAATATTTATTATTATTTTAAACTCTTAATAATTAGCCTCCTTTAATTTATCTAAGGAATAAAGATTATAAGAAATTATCTTTATCTCTTTTATTTTTAAGGAATATTTTTAATATTATAAATAACTTAAGCGGGCTAATATTATATTTATTTTATTTTATATTTTCTATACCTTTTAATAAAAATATAATAATTTATTCTTTATTAACTCTTTAATAGCTTTAAGCTTATTAACTTTATAATTAATATAAGAAATTATATTAATTAATAAAGAAAAGATATTTATTTTTAAAAAAAAGAATCTATAGATATTTATAATTATTTATAAAGTATTATAAAAATAATTATAATAAATATATTTAAATAATAATCTAATCTCTTAAATAAAACCTTATAATAAAGGCTATATAAAAAATAAAAGAAATAAGATATAATTCTAAGACTAAAATAATTAATAAACTCTATAAGCTTTAAAATATTAAAATATTTTTTTAAAAGACCTATTTAGAAAAATATTATTAAATTAATATAATTTAATTATATTAAGTACCTTTTTATTTAATATATTATTAGATATAATACCCTTATTTTAAGAACTTATTACTTAATAACTTATATTAACCTCTCTACTAATATAAACCCAATATGCACCGGTTTATCCCTTAGAATCAAACCCAACCATCACAGGTCCGTTCACCCGACCTCTATTTATACTTACCTAAGATCCGAGGTCATTAGTAAGTTGCTTCGAGGAGAGACAGACAACCTATGCTATATATTACTACATTAGGCTAACCTCGAGTCGCGGGGCTCCTTTTGTGAACTACCGAGAACCTATTATCTATTAATAGTCTCAACTCATGCTCTTTGGAATCAGATTTCCTACACTATGAACATGAAACTCAGTACTGTTCTGGTCCTTATTGCCTCCCAAGCTACTTCTATCCTCTCGATGCCCTCGGGCCCAAGCTCACCTGACGATGAATGCGGCGCTCTTGGAAGAATGGAATTCGACTCGAAGAACCTCCCGGCCAATGTTGATCCTCAGAATATCCGGAAATGCCTTCAACATCCAGCGCCTATTAGTCCGGAACTGAATCAATCGAGGGACGCCTTGGAGGAGAGGAATTTATGCCCGGTAGTTTCCACAGCATGCAGTGCTTCTGGATACTGCTATACTAGCTGTGGCTGGGAGGGAGAGTGGTGTTGGCTGGCGCGCAACGAAGGATGGGGAGGTTGGGTTCAGTGCAGCTCAAACACAATGTGTGTGTTTGCCCTGCTTGCGGATGGATGGTGCGGCCAGGGTGGTTGCAGCGACTGTGGATGTGGCGGCTGCTGCGCAAGATGTATTAAGAAATCTCATGACCAAGCGAAGGGCCTTATTTAAGTCAAGGGATCTTCTTAGGTCTAAGAGCGAGATATCTAATGACCCGAGGGATTAGGCGGCTAAATGAAACCATAGTCTCGACTAATGTGGTCTTGTCTTCTCCCCAAAGCCCCCAAAACCCATTTCCAGCATCCAAGAGCGCTTTATATATCACACAACATTTTTCAGCCTCATTCATATAGGAATTCTCTTGGGTCTTTAAAAGTCTTTGGCAAACCACCACCTGGGAGCCAACGTCTTCCTTCATGTCCGGTTTTGTTCATGTGCCCCCCTCAGCATGTTGCTGTAACTCTGCCGATATCGGATAATGGAAACAAAGAGACTGGCCAGTTCGCCTTCCTCTACCCAGCCACCATCTCATCGAACTTCACAGACAGGCTGCAAGATGGGTAGATCACAAGCCATAGGCCCATATTAGAGAGGACAAGTTCTCAACTTATCCCCGCCACTACATTGAGCAATCATCATCCCAGACCTACATTAGTCATTCCTGATAGGGAGACTGCGACTAACAAAGGTATGTCTTTGACGGAAGGCCGCCGGGTCGCGGTCCTGGCAATGCCTTGTTGTATACAATTCCAACAGAAGATCAACTCTAGTGCTGCGTACAGGTAGTGTAATTGTCTGTAAATATCCCGGAGTGCAATATTAAGTAGAAAACAGGTACCAAAGGGAAACAAAGCAAAACAGGAGTTTCACGCGTTTATTCGCTTCATGACAAGCTTCATGACAAGACAGTCTTCAATGTCTGTTGTCTTCATCGCTCGCCGTTGCTGGGTCAACGCCTTGTCAAAAGATGGGATCCACTTTTAGTGTCGTCATTTTCGCGATGGCCATCTCGGGTTCCTGACCCTCACTTAACCACCAATACAAAGATTCTTCGAGCATCGACGGACGCTACACAGCCATGTCCAACGCTGCGGTCACGCCTTCAATACGAGCTGTCGGGTGGAATGTGCACTTCACTATAGGACGGGATGAGGATCCGGGTGCCTTCGCTGGGATCTACCAAGTTCCAGGGAGCAACTTGGTGACTTTTCGCCATGTTTGCGACGAGCTACGCCTCTGCTTCGGGTTCCCAAGCGATCTGGCTCGCAGCGAGAGCGACGACGACGACGGCGACGATAAGAACGACCCTTAGGCCAGTATCGCGTTCGCGTTGGCTGACCATCCCGACCCCCTGAGCTCTCTAACGCTTTGCCCGTCCTTCGTGACGACAGAGCACCTCGATCAACCCGTACCAAGTCTCCCACCACTCCGTCCCAAGGAACAGAACATCTTGAAGTATCATATTGTGCGTCACAAGCACTGCGATTTGCCTTCCAGTTCGCCACTAGACACTCATCTACGAGGTCGGTTGGTTCCGTCGCTTCCTGTCGTTCTTCTCTCGGACTTGTCCTAACTCATCCTCAGCGAGATGCGCTCAACACCTTCCGAACCCTATCCGCCGTCGTGATGCTCGATACTTACCACCCAATAAAGCCCCTTCCGATCCAAGACTAACGATTATGCCACTCCGACGAAAGCTGAAAGCTCGCTCTCAATCCCCCTCGAAATGATCTGCATCCGGCTCTACTTCACCGAGGAAAGACGGATCGGACGACATTGACGATGACGAATTCAACAACATGGTTGCGCCTGCTAGCATGAATATAGACCTCGAAGAGGCTAGGAGGGTGACAAACGACTTCAGGTCCTCGTGTCTTAACAGAGCAACCTGCTGTGCCATCTCTGGTGAAGGAGAACCCTGGTGCCCAGGTCCGCCTATAGGCCCTGGCGTCCAGGCCTGCCATATCGTCCCTCAGCAACATTACCATCTCTACCCTAGCGCTGGAGGACAATATGGTGAAGATGACAGACCTGTGGAGGAGAGTCCGCGTCGGCTCCAAGAAGCGTGGCAAAACAGCTGGAACCCTACAAATGGCATCCTCTTGATGAAGCACCTTCATGAGTTTTTCGACGCACGGCTCTTCTCTATCCATCCGAGCACGCTCCGCATTCGTGTCTTTGTACCATACAACGCCCTAACCAGGTTCAACGGCCAGAAAGCATCAGTGCCTGCGACTATCGATCGGAAGGCCCTCCGACATCACTACGAGATGTGCTGCATCGAGAACATGGCGGCTGAGAGGCCAAATTTGGATGTCTCCTCGCCCAGCACAAGCAGGATAGGCACATCTGGGACAGGCACGCCGTTTAGTGGGAGGACTGACCTCCCCGTGACACCAAGCTTCACAGGCACGCAAATAGAGACCATCATTGGTAGGAAGGGCGACCCATCCAAGAGGTCGCAGCCGACCGGTTTCGACCAAGGTCAGCCCAGAGACGGTTCTGGGCACGGCAACTTGGCAGAAGGAGCAGGGGCGTCGCTGGGGGAAGACGAAAGAGTGCGTAAACGCAGGCGATTAGAGGGCTGCCAGGTTGATGATGACGATGCTTTTCCACAGCATGACTGGCTCCAAGAAGAAATGCCAGAGGGTCATGTCACGCCTTGGAATAGTCGCGAGTTCTTAGCAGATGTGAACTGGGAACTATAAAAGTTCAAAGCACGTCAACTTGTAAGTTGAGGTTGCGGGATTCTCGGTGATTCGGGAACTGGCCTCGCTCCCAATCATGTGACTTCCGGGAAGACTCGCAACCAGGCAGTTGTCTGATAAACTAGACCTATTATAGTAGTCGGAAAAACCGACCGAAACGCCAACGAGAGGCGACAGCCGAGCCTCAAAGGACAATAAGCACAACACAACCGTTGTTCGAGATCATCTCGTTGATACATCTGCTTTCCAATAAGTCTTTGCTAGTTAGTCCGCAAGTTGTCATATCATCGACCCAAATGCCAGTCCCAATTCAGCAAATTTATTTCTCCACCTCATATCAGAACGACCTTGCAGGCCACCAGCTGAAACGCGATATTATGCGGTTGGTTCGTGAGATGCATATTTCTATCTGCACAGGCTCAACCTGGGCCGGCAAAAAGAGGGGGAAAGGTCAGGGGCAGCTGCCATTTCTTTTCTCCTCTTCATTATTTCCCTCAACTTAGCCTCTCCATTATCCTGCGAATATGTCTTGGGACCGGTATGAACTCGGCCAGAAAAACATCTTCTACGATGAGCTCTCCTCCTATCTGGTCACGGTGTTCCCACCGCATGTGGAGCGCGTGCGAAGAACCATGCTAGACTTTTCCTGCGCAATTCGTGGCCAGCAAGACCCCTTCGGTGTGTTTCCCCTCAATGAACAGATCGAGCCCTCGAGCGACGGTAGGGACCCAGAGCCTGCTATGAAATCGGCTCAGAAGGCTTGTCACACGGCCCAAAGTATCGTTGAAGGTGGCTACTTGGAAAAGAGATGGGAAAACTTCTTTGAAGCTCATTTCTTCGAGCCTCTCATTCACAGCCTTTTCGTATCTAAGGACGATTGCCGACGGTAGATGCACCGCGCTTCTCCCACAAAATATCTAAAGCTGACGGCAATACTAAGGGTTTCCCGTTGTAACTACTATTACGACGGCGCGAAGAGGTACGCATGCCTGTGTCCTAGCTGCACTGCGACTAACTTGATGACTAGGGAGACGAACGAACTATGGGACCTGTTCAAGAAGGATGCCACGCCTGGCATTGGGTCCTTCGAGAGTCTCAAATGCCCAAAACCGGACCAGGCATTCTACCTGCCCATATATCACTCCGACGGTCGAGCCCACATTCCTACCATCGTAGATCCCGAGGCTCGGCAGTGGAACCGCGCTCAAAATCCATCAATCATGGAGCCTTTTTCATGGCCAACTCTGCAGAAGTTACATAAATTTGGCCTGCAGCCGACCCCCTTTCGCATTTTCCAAAAACCACCCAAGGAGGCCAATCTTAAATGCTATCCTTGGCTTATCGTCGAGCATAAGAAAGAAGATGGTGAAGATGGGAAATCCGCACGGGTTGTCTGTTGTCAGGCCGCCAATGCCGCGGCTTGCGCCGTCAGCCTGGTCCGACATTCGGCGCAGTACGCGGTCGAGCTGCCCGGTCAGGCGCATATCCCGCCTATTCCAGTCGTGACGACGATCGGGCCGCTGGTCACGGTCTGGATCATGTACTTCGCCAAGGATTTTGATGCTCCCTGCATCCGCAGGGACACAGACGAGGTGAAGAAGAAGAGGCGCAAGGAGGGCTTTGTAAGCCAATGGCACGACTGTCTAGATGCCTTGTCACTTGTGCTAACATAAGTACTTAGGTCATGCGCAAGGTCTGGAATGGGGATATGACCAAGACCACAGACAGTCTTAAGTTCCAGATGATCCTTGAGAATACACACACTTGGGCCATGCGATCCTTCAAGCCCTTAATTTCCTCATACATTGAGCAGTGGAAACACGTACACTTGCCTCCAAATGTCGATTGGGAAACTGCCTGGAGGTTGCAGAGCGAGGCAATGCTTCGTCGTCAGAAGAACATCGAGCAGCGCCAGGCGGTGCTCCCCATCGTTCAGGCGCTGCTGGATGATCACGCGACAATGGAGCTGGATGACATGGCGCGCCGGAAGGTGACGCCCTTATTCCTGGGTCTACTCATGCACCAGATATGCTCGTCAGAGCGGGAATTCCTATCCAGCGAAGTCGACCGGGCCGTCACGGAGAAGCTGGCGGCTCTCCATCTAACCTCGGAGATGCCTAGCACCGAGACTGATCTTCATGGAGAGGGCAATACGACCCAGATTCCTACCGAGAGCGAACATGAACAGCCGGGCTCAACTTCCAGATCAAGTCCCGTAAGCCAAGATCCGCCGACTGACAACGACGACCCGAACGATTCCGACTACGTACAGTCACAGGCCACGTCGGCTCCTGACAATATTGACGCAAGCGCACCCGCTACCGAGGCTTATGATTCTGAAGCTTCAGTTGCTCAGTCTTCAGATAATGAGTTTTGTCACCAGGTGACGCTCTTACGGCGTCTTGGAAGAGACATTATAACACCCCGCGCAAGATTATCAAGAAGCCAGGTACCCGATCGCCCCGGCTTACGGAGTCCCGAGTCCAGGCCTCTTTCTGGAAGCACAGTCACAGGATCAAGCGAGACCACGCCGACGGCAAATACGGTTGAACGAGCAGTTACCCGGAACTCGTTGCGCCATATTTCAGATTCGCCACAGAGGGCACAGCATCTGGGGAGGTGGGCTAGCGAGGTATCCTTTGGGTCACCTGTGCTCGCTGGTCGACCGCCACCCCCCGGTCAGCGAACATGGCCCTTCGGAGGACAATCCACCCAACCGCAACCTCCAGGGCCTCCCACTACCCAGCAAGAATCCGATCAGGGCAGTCTACCTCAGAAAGATGCCGGGATTGACATGCCCATTGTTGACTTGACAAAGGAGAGCCAGTAGTTGCCTTGAAGCTATTTACTATCCAATGAAGTCAGTGTAATGGTCATTGTTAGGTGTATATATGGTTAGTAAATAAATGGGTTCAAACGCATGTCAAAATATGTCAATGTTTTTCTTGGTGTGGAATTTAGCACTGGTATTTCATATCCTTATAGCAAACATAGGTTATATTTCTCATCTGGATACTTGTATGTTAAGAGCTGCTTAGTTTAGTAGAATTCCAGGTAAGTTTTATAAATGTTCAATTGCTTACTCCAAAACTCTGGCTTTTTAATATTATCAAAAAGTAAATACTCGCGTTCATCCTAACCCTACGCCCCTTCTCTTCCCTTGGCACTGCTTGGCCCTATGTACATTGTCTCTGCCATGAGGACAGTAATAAAATAGAGCCTCAAACAACCCTGGAAACAAGTCCAACTCTAGAAACTGATAGTATCGAGGGCTAATGGCGCGTGGAGCGTGAGAGTAAACCTCTAAGAAAAGGATTGCTCAGGGCCTGAACGGTTGCAGCTGTGAGCTCCGCGGGAACTGCCTGCCTAACTAAATACCTGACTGGTTAGCCAAGAGGAGAGCTCATTGGACAGTTGAAGTTCGTCTGCTCAGGTTACACAGCCTTGTGCAACCCGATAATCTGCCCTATTATAGTTATAGGACACGGGGAACAACAGTCCAATGACGCCAAGTCTTTCCTGAAAGTCTGGCTCAAAAACTATCCTTGTCCGTGGAATGATTCCGAGTCAGCAAGGTGAAGTCCCTCAGGTTGATCGGTATCAGCAGCACACTGAAAAGCGGTGAACCCGGGACTTCAGAGGCCTGCCTTTCAGTGGGTGTAGTCAAAAGCCTTCGAGCGGCATGAGTAAGGGTACCTGCTAACAAAGGTCACTGTAACAATCTCTCCCTTCCAACCCATCAAAATCACATAGTCCAATCGTTGGCGCAAGGGCACAATGGCCCAACAACGCTTCGCGTATATGTTATTTCGGTGAAATATGTAATAATGTCCTTGAAGATACTTGGATGCCGCCGGTGTAGATCGGTCGTGGAAGAGTAAAGATCGTATAAACCCCCATTGTGTGTCTGGGTAGTAACCAGTTATGCTAAAGGACCCCTGACTAGAGAGATCATGCCAGGAGAGCCACCAGCCGATGAGTGCTCAAAGGTTAGTGACAAAAGATGCGACAGGTCTCACCAGACTTGGGTAAATAGGCACCTCGATAAATAAGATAGATATAGCACAGCTAAATTAGTTCAATTGTAAGACATTTTGCGCAGCCTGCTACGCTCATGGGCACCAAGAACTACAAAGTAAGAAATCAGCTCCAAACTCAACATGAAGCTCCAGCGGGAACTCCCTGGCACTTGTCCGACTTCTTGCCACCAGTGACCTTATTTCCAGTCCAGGTCCAGTTCTTGCACGACGCGCAGAGGATGTAGACGTTGGTGCCGCTCGACTTGATGGAGCCGACAACCTTGTTGATGGTGATGTCGGTGATGGGGACGCCTGAGGTGGGGACGCCCTTGGGCTTGCCATTGTCGTAGTCCTGCTCAATGACGATGCCGTACTTGGCGATGTTTGTGAGGGTGATGGCATCGTACTTGACGTCGGACACGGAGCCGGTCTTACCGTAAACCGTCTTGATGCGGACGCCGTTGTCCGAGTTAGAGATGACCGAGTTGAGAATGCGGACCGTCTTGACGACGTTGTTACTTCGGCCGCCGACGGAGCCGATGGAGAGGCCGTGTCCTCCACTGCAGTTGCCGCCCGTGAAGGTGATGTTGGTGCCGGAGTTGATGGCGAGGCAGTCATCCTGGTTCTTGACCACGGCGCCAGATATGTAGACGCCGTTGGAAGAGCCGACGTCAAAGGCGTCAGTGTTATGGCCACCCTTGGTGTCGCCAAGAGAGTTGTCCATGTGGACGTCATAGACGCCGAGGTTGGTGACAGTGTTAATGCTAAAGGCTTGGACGGGGGTGTTGACGACATTTAGCTTCTTAATGTTGGAGTTCTTTAGGGAGTGGGCGCTGAAGAACTTGGGCTTGGTCTTGCCGCCGTTGCTTCCCTTGCCGTCCCACCAGCGCTGGCCCTCGCAGTCGATCGAGTGACCAGAGGCACCCTCAATGAGAAGGTTGTTACCGGTGAAGGCGACGAGAGGGCCCTCCCACTCCTTGTAGCCAAACGTAGTCTTGCCTTGGAAAATGACCTAGACCTGTTAGACAAGGTGTCGAATAACACTGAGAGGACCCCGGAGAGGGGGTCTTACATGAGTGCCATCGTTGAGCTTCGTCAAGTCCAGAGTCTTACCAGCCGGGACAGCAATGTTGTTCAGAATGATGGTCGAGCAACCAACCTTGCCCTTGATCGCTGACGCGGCATCATTGAAGGTGCAGGTAGCTCGCGCTTGAACATGGGCGTGTGCATGGGCGGGCGAGTATGCCAAAACGGAAGCCACCAGGCCACTAACAAGAACAATGGAAGAGAACATGATTTATGATGATAAAGTAAGCTTGAAGGTGAATATAATGAAACGAAGGTGATGAATATAATATGACGAAGATGAATGATAATCGTCTGAAAGCAGTTCCAATCAAGTTAGTTATCTATTTCAAGTTATTTCAAGCCTATTGATTCCTACATTGCTCCATCAACTACAGTTGCCGGTATCCGTGATTGCGACTCGTATCAGGTGCTTCCTCCGGCCCATAGCCTGCAATAGGAAACGTCGGGCCGTCCGGCAACGGGCCAGCGCGTTACCTGAGCCACACTGTCAGGTCCACCTCGCCCTGAACTTCAGCACCGACACTCAAAACGCACTATGCCGTTCTATTGGGCCCTCAGCCCATTGGTGGTTGTTTATTTCTCCAGGAAGTTGTCGAGTTTCAAGATTTGTCTCGATTCTCGACAACTTCGGATAGACGGCACAGAGTCATCCCTTGTATTGACGGATGAGTTGACAACAACCACGTGCGATGGTTGACTATACAAGAGTTAGTTCTACAAACTTCTAGTCATCGTTGACCTCTTCCTCGTCTTGCCCTAGAGTAGAGGAGGTTAGATGCACGTGCCCGACCCTTCTATACTCCTTTCCCACCCTCGTGTCCCTCTCTGACCCAGTTTCCATGACCATCAACGCGCTGTACAACCAATGACCCTCTGGATATTGGTCGTAGAAGTGCTTCTTTGCTAACACCACTGCGTAGAGTTCCTTCCCTACTGGCCAACTCCTCTCCTCCTCTGTCTCGGCATAGAAGCCATCAATATCTGCTGTTGAGCCGAAGCAGTCCCCCTGAGGGGTGCAAAATCTCATGTGTCTATCTCGCCAGTCTTCGGGCAGGGCATCTACGTCGCGTTCGGCTTCTTCACTCAGCGCCAGCTTGAAAAGGGGAGCCCGTAAACTAATCCAGCCGTCTACCACCTCCCCGAAGGGATTCTGTTCGTTCTTGGGAGTAACACTCCAGCCCGTGATGATTGCCACATCAGTCCAGCCTTTCGTTGCCCACCCGCTGCCAGAACCGCCCATGAAAGACGCCCAGCTCCATGTTGGAGCGATGTAGCCTTTCTCTCCAGCCAGGGGTAGCTCGTCCGGATACTGGAGGGTTTTGATTTCTTCCCATGGTCCAAACGAGGTCCACCCTAACCCTTCGATTAGGCCATTGCTCCAAAGACCAGCTACGTACTCGACGCCTCCAGCATCGTCAGGTACTTGATCTAATGGTGTTTCAGCTACCATACTCTCCTTCATCAGCTTAGCAAGCCCAGCAATGGCTGGAAGACGGTCGGATTTGATGGTCAATTTCCGACCTGTGTAGTACTCCAAGATGAGATACCACAGAGTGTGTGTCTCACTGACATCTGACACGCGAGCCACTTGCACGAATGATGGCTCCGGTCCAGGATATAGTCGATTCCATCGGCCCCGGATCCGAATCCCATCTTCTGTTGAGAAATGATGGTTGCATTCGTAGGAGAGCTGCTCGGTCGCAAAATGCAGCACCCGGTACGGGAGAAGACGCTCCTGTAGTGCCCATGCTCGAGAAGTCAGAGGCTCATCTTCAAGCTCCATCCATGAGCGGGTGTGCATCATGGCAGGCGCTGAAGCTTCGAAAGCCCAAGCACAGATACTTCTAGTCGCAGGTTCAGGATTGTCTGAAGAAGCAACAGTCAGGTCCACGGGGACGTAGCTTCGCCCCGGCCTTTTCAGGAAACCCTGTGTAGTTGCTCGCGCGCTGTCAGCCGCGATGACGATATGTGCCCCAGTGTACACATCTGTCATGGAAGCAGCCTCTCTTGCCCAGTCGTCGGTGTCATCTTGACAGATGCAAAGATCGATCCACAGATAACGAATGCCGAGCTGTCGAGTGATTTTGACGGCGTCCTGGAATGTCTGTGGCAGGCTCTTGACGAGAATGCCGTGCACATGATCTGATAGAGAAGACCGAGTAGTCTTGACTTGCTTTGTACTATCAGATCCCCAACAATGACTCAAAGCGACATACGGGCTCCATGAGAAGCCTTTGGTCTCAAATAACCGTATTGTGTCGGCGCTGTCTGAAGCATCGAGATCAAGGACACGGGAAGGCAATGAATGCTTTCTCTCTTTTGGAGCGGCACAGCATTCGTGACTTGATATACAATCATTGATCCATTGAGCCACGAGGTTCAAGGTTTTCCGGGAGCCGGCGTCGGGATCGACTTTTAATCCTCGAATGGTTCCGGAATAGGGTCCTGTTTGGATCAGCTTGTTAGGGTCACTGTAGTATCCATGCTGAAAGGCAAGTAACACACTCACTCACCAGTTTCAACGCAGAATCCGATGGCCGCAATGACGTACAACATCGAGTCCAGCTTACTATTGGAGAGTACCGCAAAGCCATCCGCTCCGTCAGGGCGTTTCACCAGTTTGAACATCCACTCCAAGGGCAAGCCATGGCCGTTTTCACCAACCACGTGCTTTTGCGTCGGATCCTCCTCGAGCTTCCGAAACTCTCGGGTGAAGTTCTCGACATTTTCTAAGATGATGGCGCAAAAGGGGCATTCCGTCGCAGACGCAGTGAGGGAATCCAAGCTGCGGTGATGAAGCAGCCCGGCAGCCTTGACCCTGTCTGCTTGGTGTTGGTGGACTCTAAGATAGTACCTGACGGGGTTTATGCTGATGGTAGACACCTGTCCCCAACGAGTCTCATCAAGAAGCGGCAGTGGTGATGGAACTGCCAGGCCAGGAAGACAGAGGGAACATGGCGGCATTCTGAGTTTGGAAAGACACGAGTGCGGGAAAAAAAGACGCGATTGACCCAGTGTTATGATTTAGTCAACGACCTGCTCAAGTCTTGTTGGACATGGACCCTGGTAACCGAGTGAAGGTTCGCTTCTAATAGCGGCAGATAGGAAAAGCATACAAGAAAGGCCTAAGCTCCATATAAGAACTGGTAGCTACTAAGAGTCACTAACAGTTGCTAACAGATAATACAATTGGGGATGGCTACCCTAGACTAAGCCTAGGGTGTTTCCGTTCTTCGTGAAGAGTCTCTCGAATGTCGCAAAATGTATCATGTAACAAAGACACCGCGAGTGCCATGTTGACGTCTAGACAATCCAAGAAAGAGGAAAACAGGCAGGGGGGACAACACTTTCTATAACGACAGAGCAAAGAAAACCGCCAATTTATCGTTAATGGTATAGAGCCAAATGGTTGATTAAGGCGGTGCTTCTCGCCAGAACTGACAAAGGGGCTGCACGACTCACACGAAGAGCTCCTAGATACTTCGATGGCCTTGACCTTTTCTCTTTCTTCTGTATCCTGGCACCACTATCCCTTGTTCACAATATCGGTTGGTCCTGAGGGGCAAATTGAGGCATCGCAGCTGCCTTCCAAGCTTCGAGTTCAGCCTCTCGCTTCTCAGATATGGATTTTATTAGATAACTCTATACACCCTGGTATTTTGCCCTCGGCCATCTATGCATAAAAGTCAGGCAGGGTCATGAGACTAGGCCAAAGACATGGGCAAAAAGCGGTGCGGCCAAACCACCCCTCCTGAGCGTCTAGGTAGGCTTTGGTGATGTCAGGGCAATTGTAAGTTGAACGTCTTGATTCTTAACCACAACTACTGTATAAATGCACTCGTATACTTGAAATCCCTACTGTATGCATCAATATTGAGCCTCAAAACCTGCACTCCTCGGGCCCGATTTGTAATCTGAGAATATTCCTCAATTTCCCCTCTTCCTATATGCCACAACAGCCCAAGTTATCCGGCGTGACCTAGCAATTGCAATGTGTCAAAGAGGCGATAAAGACAGTTTCAATATTATGTGCTTGAATCTATTATATATACTGTAACTCTATACGCAGATGACCATTGTCCTTATGACCGTGTGTTCCCACCTCTGTGACTGGCATGTTGATTCAAGCGGGATCAGCTGCATTGTTCCCGCTGAGACTCGCCCCTTACTTGGCGCAGATGCGAGCATAGACATTGACAGGGCTGGGGCAGCCGTAGACCTTCTTCATGCTGGGAGTGCTGTAGCACTTTGCGTTGTTGGCAGCGCAGTCGAACTTCTCACAGCCGGCACCGGGGCTCAGGATGTTGCGCTTGTTGGCAAAGGGGTTGCCCCATTCACTGGCAAGTTAGTATCATATATCACAAACTTGTTGATACAGGAATAGTAAGATTCCACACTCACGTGCTAAACTCATCTGGAGAGGCATGTTAGATAAAGTCATCATTAGGCTGGGCAGGTGTAGTAAACTTACAGTAGACATAGTCGGGCTTGGAAGTGGACGAATAACCAAAGAACAGCGGCTTCGTGAGGGTCTTGGTCGTAGCAATCTTGACGGTCTACGTTTTACACACGTGAGGTCAGTAGTGGCCCCAAGCAGCATAGAAATGGAATGGACGAACGGAGCCAGAAGAACGCAAGTTCTCAGAGAATCGCTTTCCGGGCTTGACGGTGGTCAACGGGCCAGGGGCACCACCGTTGTAGGGGTATGACTGGACATAGATGGGCGTGGTGCAGTCGTTGATGACAATGGCCTGGTTGGCAGCAGCGGCGCTACCGAGGACAGTGGTGAGAGCGGCGATGATGCTGAACTTCATGATGATGGTTTGAGTGTGGGTGATTGAAGTGTTGGTGATTGAAGTGTTGAGTTTCGGAAGGAAGTTGTGAGATGATGTGTGTGTTGTGATCCGGGTTGACGGCATGCTGGGACAGAGCTGCCTTTTACATAGAGCGTGAACTTTGCGGGCGCAACTTCAACATGCCATGGCGTTTCACTATGACATCGATAATTACCTATACGAGTATGATTTGTTCGTATTCTGTAAAGAAGCTCCATCTCGCGGCATTTGTGGGGTAAGAGATCGGCAAGGCCGCGGTGCTTTTGCCCGGTCCGTCACGCCAACGTTCCCTTTCTGATCAAGGAATGTCAAATAAAGTCTAGACCTATCAGTCCGGCCGTGGTTCTAGATCCCAATACTCGTGCCGAGACACCCGACCGCCCATGCATGGCGCATAATATCATGTCTCGTCACTGAGTCCGAGGTAAAGATATTTAATCACGAGACTGGCCAGTGCTGGTGTGGCTGGTCCCGACCCTGTCAGCTCGTATTGGACTGGCACGTGGTTATAATTAGCACAGACTATCGGTCTGAAGCATACGGAGGAGGTATGTAATGCGAGCACTATTGCCTAGGTACCTACTTGTAAACACGTGCTCATACTTCTCCCACCTTGAGATGATTGTCCTGGGATGAAAGGGGGCGGGAAATAATGGCTCTGAGCTTGCCAGCGATTCGCAACTTCCCTTTGGATAGGTATTTGGCTGGATCATCATAGGTATGTATAGAATAGCTCTCAGTGCACGCAAGAGCTGCCGTTGTTCACCCCGCATCCCCGACTTTCCCCCGTCATTATTTGCTATCCGCTCAGCGCTACTCCGGTTGCGGTTAGTGGTGGTAACAGGGCGAGGGAGACCAGGATATTATACATTCCCCTGCCCCTTTCCAAGCTCTTGGAAAAGGTGCATGGCTTACCCTGTCAGTGAGGGAGATCTTATTGCCGAATTCTCCTAACAATGCCCTTGCAGTATCGTTTGTTGCCTTGTGTTTTAATGCCAACAACCAACCTTGTTTGCCACTTTTTCCGGCTCATTGCATACCTAGGCATAGTCGAGTTTTGGATCAAAGCCGTTCTTGATACTTCAAAGACTAGGGTGATGAGAGTGAATTTGTTGTGTGCTGTCAGATTTTCCAATTGTCTTGAAACAACTGGATATATCGAGTTCAACGATATTAACCCTATATGCTCATAACTTTTCTAGTTCAATTACGATATGGAGTTCATTCTAAATAAGACATCTCTTTATTCACTATTGCGAGATTTACATACTTTGATAGTAGCCCCTTAGGAAACTGATGGGAAACTGTAGGGTGGGTGGCTGTGGTTGGCAAGTTACCATGTCAACCCATCTCGTTTATTCTCGATTCACCCCCAAACAGACAATCTAGCCTCCCAAGCAAAACAACCACGATTGTGAATAGGTCAGGGAAAGAGCAGAAGATGGCCAACGCTGTAGTTACAGTTCTAATGCAAGTCGCGGGCCGAAATGTCCATCTGCCCGACGGCCAGCGCCCCTCTCTTTTTGCAGGTGTCTTCTAGAACCCTGGGAGCGAGCTTATAACGTTTCGACACCCCGTCGACGAGCTGCCTCTCTGTTTCGAAGCACTATGAGCCGAGATGGGAGGCTCATGAGATAATATTGGCTTCGCGTTGATTGCGCCGCCGACTGTATTGCCCGCATTTGTATCCGTAACCGAGGAGAATTTCGACCAGCCCGTCCCAAGTCTTCCTGGCGCCAAAACGCCCCAGGGTGATCAAGTATCAAGTTGTCCGCCATGGGGGGTTGCAATCTGACTGAAACTCGCCGCTTGCCTCACATATCCAAGGTCTGTAGTTCTCTGACTCCCTTTAAGCTAAATGCGCCCAACACATGGCTCAGCCCATTCGCTGCCGTGATCCGAGATACCTCCCACCCAAGGCAACATCTCCTGACCCAAGATTTGCGGCAATGCCTGTCCGGCGCAAGATCAAAGGCCGCACTGGTTCCCAATCTCCCCCACAGCGACCTATTTCTAGCTTGAGTCCCACGAGGAAGGACGATCAGGAGGATGAAGACGTCGCAAAGATGGTTGCGCCACTATCGATGAATATCGCCTATAGTGCGGCCAAGGGCATTATGGATAACTTTCGGTCGTCTTTACTCACCACGGCAAGTTGCTGCGCCATCTCGGGCCTTGGGGATTCATGGTGCGTGAGCCCTGTCATTGGTCCTGCTTTGCAAGCCTGCCATATCATCCCCTGGTGCCATTATCATCTATATCCCCGGGTCGATGAATACTCAGCGGACGATGAGGGGTGTCGTAGATAGATACAAGAAGCTTGGCGGCAGCCATGGAACGCTAAGAACGGTATCCTATTGATGACCCATCTGCACGAACTCTTCGGTGCGCGGCTGATCTCGATTCATCCTGATACACCCCGCATTCCTTCGTTCCATATAATCTCTTGAAAGTACACAATGGCTGAGAAGCCTATAATCCTAATAATGTCGATCGAGAGGCTTTGCGGCATCACTACGACATGTGCTGCATCAAGAACATGGCCGCCGAGATGCCCATTATGGAATCCATTTCGACAAGGCTGGCCACCTCTGGGACTACAACACCTTTCAGCGGAAGCGATTAGACCAGGTTCGGGTCAAGGATGAGAGCTCCCCGGAGCTACACTGGGAGCATGACGGCACAACAGACAGTTACATCACGCCTTGGAATAGCCGAGAGTTTCTCGCAGATGTGAACTTGGAATTTGAGCGACATGCTATGCACCGTTTTAAGGAGTAAAATGGGGGAGTAGACGAATAAATATGGATCAACCCTTATATACTCTGCTGTGACATGAACTTTAGGAGGCTCCTAGTACCTTACTCCCGACGGCTTCGTTCGTAGTCTTTTATTCGTCCTTGAATAAGAGGTGGCCTATTATAAAACTATTTAAGATTAAGAAGAGAAAAAAATATCATATTTTAATAACCTTATAATTAATACTTAAGAGATTATAAGAGACGTTACTTAAAAGGGTTTACCTTCAGGCCCTTTTCCTTATTCTATCCGATCCCTGTGCGATGAAATCTTTTGAACCACGTCTGGATGTTTATGAGTGTTTCGTTCACTTTGGGTCTCCTGCAGGCTTGCGAAACACTGTTCATCAAACTACCTCTCATATCCATTACGGTTTCTATCAGCGACAAACCCTGATGCTCTGCCAATGACATATTCAAGTGAAGAAAGACAAAACCTCCAACAATACTCAGCAATGCCAGACAAGGTCATGTATATCTCGGCTGAAAAACAGTCCACAACAGATTGTCGCTTGCTGCACAGTGTACTCTGGTACAATACCAGAGATATCAGACGATATGCTTCCGACCCAGGAAGCCCCCGGTACCGTTGTGGTAGTCAACAGTGCAATGGTTCCGCCTGTCGCTTGACTGATGTGCCATACGTTTCTAAACGATCATGCTAGCCGTCTGGTTGTCAGAGGAGGTGAGACAGACTGACACATCGGCAGCAGTGACAGCTCTGAGAGGGCCTTGGGCAACGACAAAGATGACAATCCTCCAACTAAAGGATGACTCTGGCATGGACTGCGTCTCACCAAGCCCGACAAGCGCTTGCAGCAGCTTGATCTACCTATCTCCATCACCTTTAATCGACTACCATGATGCATATTTCCCCCTTGTCTAGGCGGAGGTCGCTGAGCATGCTGGGCGGCTAAATCCACCAATGAGTGATGCTCAGTCTCTGAGTCAGATTTTACAAACTGCTATCTGAGCTGGCTCTTAAGCGGCAAGCCTTGACTTGTAACCCACAAATGAGGCGACAACTCGCCTGGCTACGCATCTCCTTTCTGCTTCACCAGTCCGTACCTGCGCGACAACATTCTATTGCTGCCATGAGTACCTCGTCTCCTCCCACGCCGCCTTCTCTCAGCCCCGAAGATGACACGTGTCGGTTCAAAACCATCACTTCCCCTTGCGAGTGGGTGGAGGATTATCGCCCCGGCGGTTATCACCCCGTTCATCTCGGCGATACATTTCACGACGGTCAGTACAAGGCCATTCGCAAACTGGGAAAGGGCTCCTACTCGACCGTCTGGCTGGCCCACGACCTCAGGTAAGCACACATCTGTTTTTGTTCTTGCCATTTGCCGACTTTTTTTTCCCTCAAGAAACGAGCGCTACGTGACCCTCAAAATCCAAGTCTCGCAGATTTCCGCATCTTCCAACGAGCTAAAAGTCTTGCGTCACGTCGCCCAGCTGGGGTCAGAGCAAGGAGCGTCGAACATTATCAAGCTACTGGACGAGGCCCAGCACCATGGACCCAATGGCGCTCATGGGTGTCTCGTCTTTGAGCCCATGGGTCCTAGTGTCAACACCATGGTGCAGGAGCTGCCCCAGTTCAAGCCTCGCAAGTTCGGTATGAAGATCCGTTATCCGTCGCCTATGGCCAAGAGCATCCTCAAACAGTCTTTGCGGGCGCTTGAGTTTCTTCACAAGCATGGTATCGCCCATGGGGACTTTCAACCGGGCAACGTCCTCTTCTCCCTGGATAACATTGATTCGAAGCCCGAGGAAGCGCTTCAACAAGAGGAGGACGTGCAAGCGGGATCTATATCGCCTCCAGTGACGAGGCTGGACGGTAGGGAGGACTTGTGGGCGCCTCGGTATCTCTGCATCGCGCAGCCGTTGACGCCCTTTACCAACCATGGCTAAGGGTTCAAGGTCAAGCTATCAGACATGGGTGGTGGTGAGTGTTCCCGCCGCGTGAGATGAATTTCATCCGCTAACTGGTAAAATAGCATACTTTTTCAGCAATCCACCAACAGACCCTGTCATGCCTTTAGGCCTGCGCCCTCCCGAGATGATCCTGACCCGATCCGTCGACAAAACTCTCGACATTTGGAGCTTCGGCTGCCTCGTATTCGAACTCATCACCGGCAAACCTCTCTTCTGCATCCCAGGGGCGAACTCTCAGACCTCACAAGATGATGATCACCTCCTTGCACTCACAGCCCGCCTCGGCGTCCTCCCCGATACCCTGTATCGGCAATGGCAAACATCCTCCCTATACTTTACGCCAGAGAGAAAGCTCTATAACTGTGAGCTTGGGGGGGTCAAGGAAGGTCAAGAGCTCTTGATGGTGGAAGATTTCACCATGGAGCAGCTGTTTGACCAGGCGCGGCCAGATGTTGACGAGAATGAGGCACAGCAGATCAAGGCGCTTATTCGACGGATCTTGCAATACGACCCTACTGAAAGACCTTCGCTTACCGAAATCTTGGATGACCCGTGGTTCAAGGAGAGTGTTGGGAGTTGCTAGCTGGTCGCAAAGTCAACTTGCGATTCACAAAGTCAACACCATTTAGGCAATGGCAGGTTCGAGGCAAGGGGTCTTGCGCTGTGTAGTGCAGGCCAGCTGGGCTCAATGGAGGTGAGAGAGTTACCACTAATTTGTAGGGCTAGACTGGTCTCCCTATTTCCTTGGCATGCCATGTCAAAGTAGGTCGTGGTTGAGACTGACCCGTGATGCCGTATTGAGGATCGTCAATCGAAATGTCTATCAAGTCTTATCAGCTCCACCTCCTCATTTATTTAACCCAACCACTCTTGAACCTTGGTCAATCATGACTTCGATAGTCCAAGCTCAGTCTACTGCTATCCAAGGATCCCGCTGGTGGCAATCGACGCGTTAACCTAACCCCCTCCTCCGAAGCCTCATAATCTCGGTTTCCCTTCCCGAGTAGAACAACAGGCACTGTCTTTGCCTTTTTCTGCAGCTCATCCTCCGTTTCATCGCCAGTAAACATCCCCTCCGTTACGGCCGCTTGCGAAAAGACTGCCAGCTCGCTGGACTTCCACACTGGCAGTTTAGCCTTCGAAGTGGACCTCATAGTGACAATGAGGAAGACGAGCCCGGCAAGTGTAGAAACGCAATGCAAGGTAATCCATGGCCAAGAAATTCTATAAATAGTGATGGGGAATATGGCTGTCCCCGTGACGCTGGTATTGTTGTCCGCACCGTTTCGGATGGCAGTTGTCATACCGTGGGCTATTTTTTCAAACAGCGAATTCGGATCAGACGCCTCCCATAAGTTCATGGCGACTCTGGGTTCGTATGACTTGTCCGGACGCTTGAGTAGAAATCCGTTAGGCGGTTCAAAAGTCCAGTCCTCCATATCCACGGAACAATTATCTCGTCTTTCGAGACAAGTGGTAAACTGCCGCTGCATGAGGAGGCTATTACCGAAGACTGCCTCCTGTGCGATGGTCCAGCGCTGCGAGGGTGAAGACGACTTTGGGTTTCCTAACTGAAGGGGGGAATGGTAGAACCGAGAGAGGACATGGTCGAAGCCGAGATAATTTCTAGCCCATTTGGGAAGGCCAACCTGCTCTGCGTCAAGTTCGTCATCTTTGTTCATTTTCCACGAGCTTGGTATACGCTTCTGGTCCCCGAGTATACTAGATTCCTCTTTGAGTGTTCCATTCTGCACCGAAGCCGTGAACCGCTTTACGCAGTAGTAGAGTGCGCACTCGAATGCAGATGCCTTTGGCCCAGGCCACTCCAAAGTTTCGTCCTCAAGCTTGGCGTCAATCCTTATGGCACTCTGAGCCCAGATTAAGGTATCCATCTTTTTCATGGCAACCGTCTTGTTGGGGTCACTCGTTCCAAACATGGTCATATACACTAGACCTGGATGAGATTGAAAGCGCCCCGGTGCCTTGTCCCTATCCATGTTATGCAGATACAGGCCATTTGGGAGGAAGTACCCTGTATTCTCCCATTTCTGAGCGAAGGATGAGACCAGGGGGTCCAGTATGGAGGCCAGTGTATAGTCAACCTTGACGTGTTTCTCCAAGGAAGATGATAAATCAACACATTGACTGCACACAGCCAAGGATTCGAAAGGTTCAAATTCGCATTTAATGGAGTTGCATTTGAAATTGGCCTCTTGGTGGGCACCCGAACGGGGGTCGGCGTAGCTGAGCTTCGATGCAACTTCCATGCCGAAATCAGGATAGACAAACACGTGGTTGCCCTTGGACATTACGCGGTTGTTCTTGACTGAGTTGGCATCCCAAAAATTAGCCTGAGAGTCGACTCTTCATGACCAGTGAATTTATAGTTACCACTCACCAGTGATCTTGTAGACCCCATTTAGATCCATGATTCGCTGGACTTCTCCGAGAGAATAGTTCTGCGCCTTCGCAATCGAAGCCTGCGCCTCGTGGCCCGCCTTTACCCGTTTTATATCAGCTTTGAGCTGCACAAGCTGTTGAGCAAAAGGGTCAAGCGCAATCGTGAGGATAGTAACCAGGGCGCCGATTCGTACAACCGCCCTAGCCAAGATAGCATCATATTAGCCCGTAATTCTAGTTTATCTTCCCAGCTGCAAGCTCTTACCCGCCATTGAAGTGGAAGTTGAGTAAGACCTTTAGGCTGCCTAAAGGCCCGCGACTCGCCGCTGCGAGATGCTCGAAGTCAAGGAGGCGGCGAGGGCGAGAGGAGAATAATAGCCAATTCCACTGACTAATTGTGCTTGAAAGCATGGCTAGTAGGCAGACCCGGCCTGTAGTTGATAATGTCGAGATAATCGCGTTGAGAGTAAGAACAGGGCCATCGAAGATCGGTTCGCCATCGAAGTTGAGGAGAACGATACCCATGGCTACCAGGACGCCAACGGCCATGGCTAAAGATGCGATCTCGAAACTCCATTGCCTGAGCGGTGAGTTACTCGGGAGGATTTGTCTCATGGCGGTAGGATTTGTCTTCTGAGGGGGAGAGGGTTGTGGTTTTGACGTGGAATAGACATAGCGCGACCTTTATTCTCAAGGTCGGTGATTTCCATTTCAGGTCAGAGCACTATATTTGGCAGCTTGCCAGGGATGATAGCCTTATGGCCAATCGTAAATCGCTCTCTACCTCGGTCAGCCACCAACGGCCCGTTGTTGAGGATTCTGCACTCCGTATGGAGCTGTTCTGGGATTGAGCACCGCCGCCTCGACCCATGTTAAGAGTACTGTACCCCATATGAAATTGCCCGCGTTCTGTCGACTTGCGGGATATTGTTCTTGGCATCCATTGGTTGGGGATGTGGATGAGGATGTGGGTGGCTTGTAAATAGTCACGGTCCCCTCCAGCTGGAGAAGGAATTGGTCGCAGAGCTCTCCCGTTTCGTCTCGTGGCGCCAGGTCCTCCGAGTGCGAGGATGCTTGCTGCATGACCAGCCTCCAGCAACAGCCACTTTGAAATCCTCTTGGTTGAGTAGCTAGCAGAACCAATCACACCAAAGTCTCATCGACATGGGATCCTGACCTTGCAGCTGCGGGTGAATCCAACGCCCAGGGAATCTAAGAATAGAGACCTAGCACTTCAGAGCGCGTTCAGCTGTTCCTAACTACACTCACCACTTGCATGTATAAGCGCTATGATTCTGTTGTTAAAATATAGGTCTTAACAGTCTTCAGGGTGACAACTCTTTTTGGTGTAATATCTATCTCGCCGCAATCTTCCATAGCAACAATCCGTTCGCCACGATGCCGCTCCAAAACTACTGGTGATTGTCGCAGCATTGGTGGGCTAAAGACTTCTTGGTCTGTTCAAGGAATTGACACCCTTGAAGAACGAACACGCACTGGTCGTCGACTCCAATGCCCCAGATTAGACCTCCAGAAAGGTCGCTCAGGCTGACCACATGACACTACTATTGTTGGCAGTCAGTGTTAAAATATATGTCCAAACAGGCTCTCAGGTGCTAACCCTTTTTGCTTTTAACAGTCAGGGCATAATGGTTCCCGTTCTTCTGCCTAAGAGTTGCCGCATCATTGGCCGGCGGTCTAAGGGCTCCTCTGCTTCCTGATATAAATGCTTGAGCCATACCGAAGCGCCGGAAGTTCAGTGGAAAGAGCCAGGCAGTCCAGCTCTGCACAGCCTAGGCTCTAAGTTTATTGCGTCATCGCCTTACGGTAGCTTCGTGAAGAACAGCAGCGGCTAGGGCCCGGGGATGGAAATATATCTTGGTCACCCAAGGTTCGTCTTACCATCTAGTGGTATTTCTATTCGAAATTCATACTACTTAATATGCTATGGATCAACTGGAAACCCCAGCAGCTGCATTCCATTCCCAAGCACCTGTCGTACGTTCTCGTAAAGAAGGACCCAGGCCTTCTTCCCCCCAGGACTGGTTTCCTGTTGTGTCTTGCCAAGATTATCCTCTTCGTCCTCTTCTTCCCGACGAGGAAGAACCAGAGACAGCGAGTCAATAACTCTGTACAGGTAACTAAGGAGTGTATGTGGCTCCAACGACCTTCTCGTCACCGAAATAACGTCGGGAAACTGCGCCATGACCCGCAGCAGGTCCGCCGAGTCGTCATCCCTCAACACCGTGTAGTCTATTTCGGCGTGTTCGATTTCATCCGCCTGTAGCTCATGGATCAGGGCAGTGAGCTTCGCATGGAATATCTGCAGCATTGGGCCGGAATGAAAGCTGAAAGTTGTCATCTTGTTCGGTTCGAAGGCGTAGCCATGGCTTCTTCTCCTCGCCATGTCCTGTGCCAGCAATGCGCTAATCACAGCAGCATCGGTAATGCTCTCGACGGAATTGCCATCGACGCTGTCCTCACGCTTCTGCTCGTTGAGGGCATCGCGCATCCTGTTGCCACACTGGTCGAGGATGCTACCCAAGTGGTTACCCTCAAGCCCTTGAATAAGCCCAAAGTTGACATGCTGCAGTTTGCCTCTCAGCTCCGGTAGACCCATCAGCTCGAGCGCCGTGAACACTTGCTGGAAGTGGTTGTCCTGTCTAGAAGAGACCACGTATATCATCTTGTCTAAGGCAAACTTCTCATTGCGGTCAAGAACCGCTGCAATGTCGCGGAGGAGATAACGGGTCGCGCCATCACGGCCACGAACGATCCGTGTTCCGAGGCCTTTCTTGCCGGAGTGCTTAGCGAAGTCGACTATTCGCGACCCATCACTTTCCTCGAGGACGCTGGTCTCCTCAAGAGTTTCCTCGACCTTGACCATTGTTGCAGGCTGGGCCTGCGACTCGCCCGAAAACTCATCGAATCTGATACCAAGGCGCTCGTATCCGAGATTGAGGTCTTCAATGGTAACATCACGGAAGCTTTTCCAAAATGCGAGAGCCGCTTCATCACCATCCTCCATCTTCTTGAAAAACGCGTCGCTCTCGGCGAAAATTCCCTTGCTTTCAACGGCGGCAGTGCTCTGTCCGCCTTGTTTAGCTTTATCTCTTGCGGCTTGCTCGGGCTTGAACAACTCGTTGATCTTAGAGTAGACGTCGAGTAAATGCGTAACCCTATCCTTTCCCAGTTTCTCCTCAGAGCCGAACCTCTTGTAACCCACTGCAAGTAGCCCAATGTGCTTTCCCCAGTCGCCAAGGTAGTTCAGGCGTACGACCTCCCACCCCATAGATTCATACATGTTGGCTATGAATGCACCGAGCAGAGTGCTTCGGAGATGGTTGCCATCGAAGTCGCTGGCAATATTCGGGGACGAGAATTCGATGACGACTTTCTTCTTGCTCCGGCCAAGCTGTTTAGGGTCTTGGAGACCCTGGGACACGTCGTGGCCATACGCTGATTTCCGGTCGCTGATGTACGGCAGGAGGATTTGTGGGAGGATCTCGGGGCAGAAAAACATTCGAAGATGGATGCTGTCGACCCTAGGCGTTAGGAAAAGAGACGAGGCGGGAAGCTAAGACGCGTGAGTTAGGGTAGATCAAGGCAAAATTGGCTGTGCCGAACCTGTGCTCCTATATCGAAAGCCAACTTCCTCAAGCCATTTTTGTCGATATCTTTCAACTTGAGTCGGGGAAGAATAAGCGTCAAGTCCCCAAAAGAGGTCTCAGCCGTCGGAGAGATAGCCCCCCATATAGCAGCCGCATCGCAGTCCAGTAGTGGCAACTTTGAAAGATATCCTGCGAAATGCGCTCGCCAAATCTCGACGGGGTTTATCAGCGCATGAGTTCATAGACACTCTGGCACGGGCTCCAAGGACAAGCCTTCAACAAGTGCGCCCAGCCCACCCAATATAGTAGTAGGCCACGCCATCGTTTGGTTCGCAGAAGCGTATGTCTCTGTTTTCGCAGTAAGCTGAAGGCAAGCAAAGTGATGTGTTCGAAATAGCGTGTGAGACTGAAACGAAATCGAGTTGATGGAAGGACAAGCCTCCCGCCTACGGAGCTGAGTTGGGCGAAGTTAGGCAGAGGTTGGGTAAAATATTTAGGCGGCTTTCCCGCACCACGAGCATCAGGTTCCTATCTCCCGATGTATTCCTTGAGTGACGTGGCGAGATGAAGGCAACAGTCAAGAGCCCTATGTACGATGTATTGGACAGCCCCTGGCTTGGCTCGACTTACAGCAGACGGTGGTCTGAGTGAGACCGTTCGCCTTGTCCCATACAGATGTAATATTCCTACGTATCGGGTATGAACGGGTTGATGATGGGTGGCAGGCAGCCTTTCGTTTTGAGGAGTCGGCCCAATAGGAACCAGCCACGCAGCTTACCACCTTCACTGAGAAGGTATTATTACAGATTGGTGTATCCCGCTCGCCTCATTTTAAGGGAGGTAGCCTCACGGACTGGCAGGGTCTATTTCTGAGCAGTTCCTTCTATAGTGCCGCCGCTCAGGAAGAGTGGTCAAGGCTAATTGAGTCTATGTTTATATGTGCTCTTGTGCTACTTTGGTTGACCTTTCGAATGGGAGGGCCTGAAGCCAATCTCGAGCGTTGATAGCTACGCGATAATATACAACCAGTAAAATTTTCTCACAAACAAGTATTGAAAAGTTATAGAATGCCATGAAGCAACGTTTCTGAAATCCCCATGACAACTTCGCGACTCTTAGTAGGGGGTTAATGCCCAGCGCGCTACCAATTCTCAAACAGGCGGGGTTACCAGCAGATTCAGACAACAAGAAGCAACAATAATAAGGCCAGCTAAGAACAAAATGATCTTAAGTCTAGAGTCAAGAAAATGTAATGGCTATCTAAGAAAATAAAGGCCAAAAGAAGGAGAGGAATAGCAACGCAATTTAGCCAAGACAAAAACCAACTCCTCCACAACTATCAGTCATGAACTAACTATTTCAACCAGAGCCATAAAGTATCTGGGTTAAAGAAAAATGAGAATTAAGACTCAGCCTATCCTTGATGAAGTATCTCACGCTTTTTCTTCAACCGCCATAATAAGCCCCGGCTCTCCGGGCGAAAATTGCATATCGCATGACATTGGCGGCCGTCAAGTAAACGTAGAGGGCGGCTGAGTGCCTCGCATCCGATGGCTCGATCCGGCAGTCAGGCACAAATAGCGCACGGAAAGATGGAACCTGACCCTCAACATGGAAGACCAGACACTACAAAATCCCACGAGGTAGGGCAATGATTGTCTGCATTAGCGACTGTTGCGGCCATCTTGGGACGTTGACTAGGCAGTGGCGAGGCGCTGACTCAATTGTCATTAATTTGTATACTCATCAGGAACCAAAATTGTTTGACTTTGCAAAAAATAAGAGTGTGCAGACTTTTTCGAAGAGGACAGCCGTTCCTCTAGCCCCTTTTGGTGGCGATTCGAGTTGGTTGAAACATGAGAGGGCATGAGTACGACAGCTCGCTTCCGATTGGTCGCTCGGTGAACCCGTCTGAATGGCATTAATAGGATTCTCGGTCGGCTTCCAAAAGCCCTAAATATATGAGTACATACCTTGCTCTTGGGGTTCCTAGGTCAGGGATCGGCGTAGCCTAGCCTCGGCACCAGAACCCGTCAACTAACTAGCCCGCCTCCCTTGTTTCTCCGCTTCTTTTCTCTCGAGCGAGCTGAACTGACCCAGCGGTCGCTGCTCTCTGTCCTCGAAACATCTGACGACGAAATGAGGACAAGGCCGGCGGAGATAGGTGGGTGTTCTATGGCATGATCGTGTTGCCTGCCTGCCTAGGCGAACCTGTTATCCATCGCCATCCCGAAGCTTTTGACGCGCAATGTGCTATAGGATTTGATTTCTTGGTTGTATTTTGACGTGAGGGAGGGAGGCGTGAATGATCTTTGTAACATTTTACCTAAACCCAGCGAGAACTCCAAAGTAAAAATTGACTCGCCTTTAGATATATGATATCTCAGCCCTCTACCTCCACAGGTCAGGTGGGGATTGTGATTCGAGGGTGCGGGGACTGTATCCGAAATCCCTGCTGAGTATCGCGAAGCCGTCCCGAAGTCCACAGAGAACCATCCCCATCCTGCTCCATAACCTCCAAGATGATACCCCATGGGGCTCGACTCGAGGGCACCAATCTCGGGATCCAATCCATTCCCCCGTTCCCCATTCCCCATTACCCCAGAGCCCCCGACTCTCCTGATCCGCCAAAACGGAGAGGCCCCCAAGGTCCTCTCCGCAAATGTTGTATAAAGCCAGGATGGACCACGACTTTCTTTTTCCATCCCAGCTCCTCTCATCTCCCTCATCCTTCGTCACGCCCACCATCTTCCTTCCCTTCTATCCTTCTCCACCCGTTCTTCTCACTTCAAGGATCGTGTCACCAATTCGCCCAAGATGTCCGGCGCCAAGGCAACCCCCCTCTCATCAGGGGGGCCTTCCCTCCGCACCTCTGACGAGAAGCCCAGCCACGCCACGCACGCCGCCGATAGTGATGGCCCTGTCACCGGCGAGCTCTACACAGTCAACACTTCTGGCGAACTCCACCGCGAGATGTCAATCCGAACCATCTTGATGCTTGGTTTCGGAGGCGGTATCGGTACGGCGCTTTTCGTCAGTATTGGTGGTCCTCTGAACTCCGCAGGTCCTGGCAGCTTGCTCCTCGGCTTCATAATCTATAACCTTTTTGTGCTCACGAACATCAATAACTCCATGGCCGAAATGACAACTTACATGCCCGTCAGCGGTAGTTTCATTCGCCTAGCTGGTCACTGGGTTGATGACGCACTTGGTTTCGCTGGTGGCTGGAATTTCTTCATCTACCTTGGTCTTATTATTCCCTTTGAAATCACTGCCCTAAGTCTGGTTCTGTCATTCTGGAGCCCGAACATTCCAGCGGGAGCAATTTGTGGCGGTTCTATCGCGCTCTATATGTGAGTTGGCATTTTCAACAAACCTGGGCTGGTATCAAGAAGACGAGAGTCGCTAACGATGAATTCTCTCCCACAGCGCCCTCAACATCTTCGCGGTTCGAATCTACGGTGCGAGTGAGTTCTGGCTTTGCGGCGGCAAAGCTCTACTCCTCACGATCCTCATGATGTTTACGCTGGTCACCATGTGCGGCGGTAACCCTCAAAACGATGCCTACGGTTTCCGACACTGGCAGCACCCAGGCCCATTCGTCGAATATTTCAGCACTGGAGACACTGGAAGGTTTGAGGGATTTCTCACCGCCCTGTGGTCTGCATCCTTTACCTGCGTGGGACCTGAATACCTCAGCATTGCTGCCAGCGAGGTCAAGCACCCCCGTACATACGTCAAGAAGGCCTTCAAGGTGCTTTTTGTCCGTATCTTCATCTTCTTCATTGGAGGTTGCCTGGCAGTTACGATTATTCTTCCGTCTAATAACGAGATCCTTAATGCCATCTATAGGGATGGTGAGGGTGGAGGCGGAACCGCCGCTGCCTCGCCCTATATCATCGCCATGGAGAACCTTGGCATCCAGGGCCTGCCTCATTTGATTACTGCTCTATTCGCTACTACAATTTTCGCGGCCGGCAACACCTGCCTTTATGCTGCCACCCGGTGTCTCTATGGCTTAGCTCTGGAAGGTCGGGCCCCAAAGATCCTGCGAAAGGTCACCAAGTCCGGTAATCCTATCTATTGCTTGGCGGTCACAATGGCCTTCCCCTGCCTGTCCTTCCTGCAGCTTGGAAACGGCTCCTCTACCGTCCTTACTTGGCTCATTAATCTCGCCACCGGCGCCACCCTGATCTACTATATTGTCGCTCTCATCACCTATATCCGCTTCCACCGCGCCTGTCAGGTGCAGGGCTTCGACCGCAACAAGCTTCCCTATAAGGGTTGGTTCCAGCCCTACGGCGCGTGGATGGCTCTTATCTTTGAGCTGGTCATCATGGTTTGTTATGGTTACCGATCCCTAGTACCATTCAACGTGAGCGGCTTCGTTACTGCGTACTTCATGCCCGTGTTCGTCCCTTGCCTGTTCATCGGCTGGAAGCTCATCAAGAAGACCAAGTTCATCAGGGCTGAGGACATCGACTTGGTCTGGGAGGCCCCTCTCATTGACGCTTATGAGGCTTCGCTTGAAGAGGCCCCTGCTGGATTCTGGCGGGAGGTTTGGCTGATGCTGCGGGTCACTAAGAAGAATAAGACGACTGAGGTTTGAAAGGCCGTTATCTAGGTGTCCAGGGCATACTTAGTGTAATCTACATTTTTATTTAATCTCGTTATATAGAATACATAGAAATAGAGCGGAAATAGCAAGAGAAGATATTTCGAATCCGTACGGCCTAGGGTAGGGGTGCGTGGACTCACCTACCTGTTGTGTTGCAAGGTGGAAGATGCCTCATCCGCAGCTAAATTCTCGGTGGCGTTTCTTCTACTTAACCTACCACATACAAGCCCTCAACATTTCAAGACTAGAGGTCTTCCAAAGTCAACTAGATCTCACAAGTAAGAGGAAAGGTCGGTCATATAATGTTGTTCGTTTGTCACTAGCGTAATGAGGGTGAGGGTGCAGGTTTAAGCAGTTCGGGGAACTCTCCCTTCAATACCTCTACACTGCCCACAATTACCTAGCCTATGAGAATTTATAGCCGAAACTGGCTGTTCACATTTCGGCCGGAGCAGGGTAACGCCGTCCGGATCATGTATACTCAACACGGGTTCCCAAACCCTCTATCTAATTGGGCGGGGTTACTTTGGGATCATCCCACCCCTTTACCAACTTATTTAGTAAGGAATCATCTATGCATAGAGAGCCCGTGGTACGACGTAACGAAAGGGGTGTGTCCGCTTGAGTCTCTAGTTACTACACGAGCTAATAAGCCGGTGACTCTCTAAGTGTGATGGAACATGAGCCATTGAGTTCACCAAGTTTGAGAGGTGGAATTTGGACGGAATCAGGACGCACAATCAGCTCAACGCAAAATTCACCCTGACTCCCTCAGTCGCGGGGTCATCTTGCGGGGAAGTGGATTCCATTGATCTTGATCGGCTCCGATCATGATCTCTCCCACCCCTCAATCGGGTCCGCATCCCGCCGCGATTGATGATGCGGGGAGGACTAGAATGATCCCGAGATCGACCGTTTCAGGGAACTGTTTATTCTCCTGGACTGCGGGAAAGAGGGGAGTTTGTCATGCAATATGTGTTGGATCAAGGTCATAAGGTGAAGCCCGCATGAAACAGGGAACACTCGTCTTTCCTTCATCTAAGAAACGACGCTTCCCGCTTCCGTTGACCCGCCCCGATTTGTTATTTTGAGATGCTGCCAACGCAATTTCGTCAATGCCGAAGTCGAGGCTGATCCATGCCTCCGGCACCGACCTACTAGAGGCGTGAGGTATAAAAGTTGCCCAAGTCTTCTCCCATGAGCCCGATTCTTGGAACTTTCATCCCCTCTACCGATTGCTCTGGAACCCACCTTGCAAAAGACTTCAATCACTTATTCTCAGCTTCCACAGATCAGAAAGACAATGACTTCACAGCCGCGCACAGTGATTGTCACGGGTTCAGCGCAAGGCCTGTACGTTTTAACCCTTTGATACTTGAAGTTCCACTTTGGCCAACTAAGTTATCCTCCCCAGAGGAAAGGCAATCGCTCTTCGCCTTGCCGAGGACGGCTACGATGTGTGCATCAACGGTAAGACGCCCGTTTTCCGCATAGCCATCACCATAGTGTTAACTTCGTCCTCCAGATATTCACGCGAATAAGGCCGGAATTGACGAGACCGTCTCCGAGATCGAAAAGCTTGGTCGTCGAGCATACGGACACGCCGCCGACGTATCTGACCTCGCTCAAGTCGAAAATATGGTCGCAACATCAGTTCGAGAGCTCGGCCCACTAACAACTATGGTGGCCAACGCTGGAATCGCCCAAGTCAAGCCAATTCTTGATGTAACGACAGATGATCTTCGCCGCATGTTTGATATCAACGTCTTTGGCACATTCAACTGCTATTCAGTCGCTGCCAAGCAAATGATCAAGCAGGCCTCCGGCGGCAAGCTCATCGGAGCTGCATCAATTGCAGCGATGAAGTCTTTTCCAATGCTCTCCCACTACTCAGCAAGCAAGTTTGCGGTCCGTGGTTTCACGCAGGCATTTGCTATGGAAATGGCTCCCCATCAGATCACCGTAAACGCCTACGCGCCGGGAATCGTGGGCACGGCCATGTGGGATCTCATTGACGAAGAGTTGTCAAAGGTGCATGGAGCTAAGAAGGGCGACATGATCAAACAACACAGCGATAATCTGATTTCGCTAGGACGTACGAGTGTCCCGGAGGACGTTGCGAAGATGGTTAGTTTCTTGAGTGGGCCAGACTCAGACTATGTGACGGGGCAAACTCTCGTCGTTGATGGCGGTATTATATTTACCTAATTCAGATGCTACTCACGCCTAAATGATATATTCAGTCAGTTTTACTCCGTCTATAGAAGTAATTTTGACATTAGAAGCACCGTGAAGAAGGTGGCTATGAATTTCGTGCTGCTTGCTCCATCTCACTTCCAGCACCCCCTTGACGGTTGAAGCTGAAGAAAAGGTTCGAGGAATACGTCGCTCAGCGTCTTGTTCATTAGCTTCCGGTTTAACAGACCCCTCTCAAACTAGACATCAAGCCCGGCGAAGAGAGCCTAGAGCTGGTCCTCGGACACCATACACTTTCCCGTCTCCAGTCATTCGAATCACATTTATCTTGTGGCTTACAAGCATCTCCATCCATGACCCCGTCTCGCATTAACTTCAACCACTGTTCCCCTTTGAACACTTCCGCAACGATGTCAAGAAAACTTACTACTCCACCATGGCCAACGCGGTAGTTGCCAGAGGCACTAGGGTTGTTTGTGGCACGATCACCAACGCCCCTAAGGACGACTGGGGATACAGACCCATTATCCTATCTCGCATTCCAAGTCTCCCCAACCATATCTAAGAACTAGTCTTCGCCCTACCTAGCCCCCCCTGCTGTAGATCCCCGAAGGTGTTAGTCCTGGCGCTTGTTAGCGATAGAAATAACTTATGGCAACTGTCACTCACCAGGTCACAGTCTACCCACTTGACTAGGGGTCTTTTGGGTCCTCAGCCAAGCTAACTAGGCCGGAGACTCCTTGCTTAATTCCCATGAGAAGCGTTCGAAAGGACCATTCCTCTTTATACCAGCTCAACAGGCAGCTGATTTTAGCCTGAATCGATACATGTTTGCTTTGAGCCTCCCACTCGGCGACGGTCATTTTGAACCTCCAAATAATTTGCCGGAAACGGAATAGAGCGTCCACGATGTCGCTGAGGATCTGGATTCCACCATGAAGGACCTGGGAGCTCAAAAAGTGGTCCGGGGGACATGGATTTCCTTCTGCCACTCTCAGGATACAATCTAGGCCCAGGTCGTCGCCCCATCTCCGTAATCGGTCTCGTTCAAGAAAAAGTTGACTCTGGTAAGTTCCCCACGCGGAGATAATGGGATGCCCTTTCGCGAATCTTGATAGGGCGTGGGAGCACAAGTCCCAGGCTTGGGCCAGTCTAGTCGAATCGGTTTCTAGGAGTCCGGAGCTCCATTGTTCAAACCTGTAGCGTGCTCCTGTCATATACTCGTCATCCTGTTGTTGTTTTGCCGTTGAAGTCTTTTAGGCACTCATCTTGAATGCTCAAATCTAGGTGGGATGGACATTGGCACGAATCTCGGCGCTTCTAGTGTTCCCGCGCAGATTAAAATGTTAAGCTGTCTGCTGAGCAAAAAGAAGAAAACGTAGTGACTTCTAGCGTGATTGATTCAAGATCTTGTCCTTTCCAACATTGCTACCCACCTACCCTAAAGCCTCCACGGGGAAATATTATCCCGATGCCGTTCCGCCGTTGCCCTGCAACACCACACTGATATTCCATTGTTGACTTCTCACATGCCAACCTTGACTCTGTACGCGCTTGTCCAATGAATTATTATGATTTCATCGACTTTGACATTACAACAGCCTCCTATTTGCACACCAAAACCTCGGGTGCTGCAGACGAACAAGATTTTCTTCTATCCACCGCCGCTTGACGTGCTCTTCAGCCTCCCACGCGTTGATCCCAATCCACTCGACGTCAATAGCTACGGAATACACGCCCGCACCGCTCTTGTTGCATGTCAGATCATAGCGAATAATGCATTTAATGGCAGCTTCCTTGCTATTGACCGCAACGGCGAATCCCATGTGGACAGTGACGCTGAGTAGAATGGCTGGACTCAAGAAAGACCCGTAGAGCTCTGGAAAACCATCTGGTCGGTCGAGGCCTCGGGGCGCGGAACCCGAAATTATCACAGGAAGAACCAGGGGTAATCTAGCTGAGAGTCCGCAAAGTCTCTTTGACCGGGCGTAAGAGTGGCTCCAACTGATCTCATCGTAGCGTGTTGCTTAGAAGTTATGCGGATAGCGGCGGGAGTTGGGATTTTCGCATGGGACGGTGAGGGACGCTTTGTGAAAAGACATGATTTGGGCTGGAGCATATTCTACTTTGTATGCCACTGATAGAGGTGACCGAGCACTCCGTTGCATGCTAGTTGATGGAAGCAAGGTCAACGAGTTCAACAAAGGGGTCGTTTGCGGAACTCATTCTGTAACTCAAAAGTTATTGTAACCTTGGGTCTAATGGGGAGAGACGCGGCAAGGTGAGTTCGTGATTCTGACATTGAACCCCAAGATGCTCCTGAATGTTTCTTGTCGCAAGGTGTGGGAAATGGTATCCCTGGGGCTGAAGTGTAACTTTTATAGCCAAACGCAAGCAATAAAAATACCAAGTTTTCCGAAGCAATAATACTTCTAAAAAAAAGTAACTAACCATGGATGGCGTATTCCTCGAGGTCCTTTAAATCGAACTCCTTGTCTCGCAATGCATCCTCAAGCTTGTTGATGTACTCCATGGCCTTGTTTCGGGCATCTCTCAGCACCCTGATATCCATTTCCTTATCGACAATTTTAATCTTGGCACGCCTCAACTGCTGGCCTGTTTCCTGCAGCTCAGCCCCGGTCTTAACTAGCACAGCCCTAGTCTCAGCATGTTGAGCTTGAGCGTTAGCAAGTTGCGCCTGAAGGCTGTTCTTCTCCTCTTCCAAGGTCTGGTTGTCCTTGGTGAGCATGTCGTTCTTCTTTTCAAGCGCCTCATTGAGATCCTCCTGCACTTTCAGTGAGTTCACAAGCTCAAGCTTCTTGGCCTGCAGGCCTGCGACTGTCGACTGCAATGTCGTGATCTGGGCGAGAATTGTCTTCTTCTCAACAAGAAGCTCGTTCAACTCAGTCTCGAACTTGGCAATCCGGGTCAGAGCAGCATTGAGCTCCGCACGGAGATCTTCGACAATCTTGTGATCCTGGACATCGTGATTTTCGAGCTCGGCAATTCGCTTCCTGAGCTCACCTTCCTTAGTCTCAGCGTCTGCCTTGGCCACGACGAGCTGCTTCTGCACCTCATCAGCCCTGACGTTGGCGACCTTGAGGGTGCCGTTGAGCGCCTTGATCTGCTCTTGGAGGTTGGAATGCTCTCTCCGAAAGGCTTCAACTTGTTGAAGTTGCTGATGATACTCAGCCTCAAGAGTTGCATAGCTCTGTGGATGGGTCAGTGTTCAGTTCAAGAATCGCAACCAGGAAGATTCACTTACGTCCTGCGCATACCGTGCAAGGTAACCTGCTTGGTCGAGGAAGGCAGCGGTGTGCTCGAGGGTATCGAGGAGGGTACCGGGGAATGGAAGGGGGTTGAGGAGGCGCCTGAGCGAAGCTTGTGCCTGGGGAAACCGAAGCTCAACCTCTGCCTTTTGAGGAGCCGGCTGAGGTGGGTTAAAGCAACTGCGGGAAGGGATGTTAGCATAGTGTGCAAATCGCTCTCAGCAGAGCTTACTTAGCATGACCAGGACGCTCCCGCTCTATTTTTGCTGAGAGGTTCAGCTCGGCGACATCCTGCTGCAGCTTGCTCCCTTCCTTCATATGAACGGCGAGTTTCTCGCTCTTCTCATTCCAAGTGCAGGTAATGTCGTAGTAAGAGCTGTAGGAGAACTTGTAGAGTCCGCTGCCTAGTTCAGATTGCGCCTTCTGGGCGGCCTCGCGGAAAGAAGGAGCCTTGACCTGCCCCTTAGAGTCCTTTGTCCACTGCCACAAGGACAGGATGGGCTTTCCATTTCCAAAGCCGTCAGGAACAATGAATATGACGGGCTCGTTGCTTGCAAACTGCAACCAGTTGAACTTGCCGGTCCAGATGCGCACGTTGCCAGTGTCTTGTTCGCCCTTGGACTGCCAAATACGGTCAACAGCCATCGTGCTCTTGTCCTTCTGAGGGTTTGACATGGTGACGTCGAGCTTGCCATAGACCTGTAGGGTCGCGATCTCCCATGTGTAGTAGGCGCCCTTGAGGACAAAAGAATCATCCCCATTCGAGTTCTTGGTCAGGCCCGAGACGACGAGAGTCTGGAACCAGTTGTTTTTCTTGATCTTCTGCGCATCTTCGGTCCATTGAGAGAAGAGGTAGGCAGTATCGCCATCACGGGCGAAGCCGTTGGGCAAGACGATGACGAACGTCTCGTCCTGGCCGTAGCTGAACCACTTGAGCTTACCTTGGTAGACGAACATTGCGGCAGATCCGAAATTCAGGCCCGAGAGTAAAGAGTACTGAGGAAGTGGTATTGCAAAGGATGAGAAGAATATTGCTTGCGTTGATGACTGCTGGATCACAGCATGCTGGTGGCCCTTTTATAGCCCGGAGTTTGGCAACTGTCCCTCACCGCCCACCCCTAGCCGAAGGGTTCGCTTCTGGTAGACCAGTGCATTGAAGCTCAAAGGTACTATTCGATGTTCTCGCGAGAATGTCTTGTCGATAGTTTTCTGCATGTCTGTCTTTTGCGAGGAGCAATCCGAGTCAGTGGCGGTTAGAAAACACACTGGGAAATACTGAGCCGCCGACGTAATTACCGGTCTCGGCTAAGGGGGCCTCAGGCCATACGGGCTGAACAAAGCCTTTTTCGGGAGCTGAGGGCATATCAAGGGCATGAATAGAAATACTGGCGGGCTTGGTGGGAGCTGAGGTGCGTATAATTCAAAAGCCATAATGTTACGCAATTGAAGCCACCGCAGCCACCAATAAGGATGTCCATTCCCAATTCGCTAGCCTTCACTTCCTCAAATGCCTTGGCAGTCGCAGGGGTCAGTCTAGACCTCACACATCGCTTTGGTTCGAAGCGCCAGAACATCCGAAACGGTCAACTCCGCGGTTTGGTGGAGAGCTGACCGTTGGTACAGAGGCTGGCTGAAAAAAAGCTACCTGAGACCTGCAGGTGGCATGTTTGGTCCCTGGCTAACCTACATCGTATGAGCGAATTCTAAAACAATAGATTGACCGTTACGGGAGGGGTAGAATCTGATGGAAGGTCAACATTCCTCACAGTAGACGACATCGAGACACTTGTGAGAGCAAGATGGCGCAGGCTGCAAACCCATGACTCGTGAGGGATTCGGAGAACTCGCGACCAGGGCCAATAAGGAGCTTTGCTATAGCAAGCCGCGAGGCTGGTGATCTGACTTGTCACTTTGTGTCCGTAGGGATGAGGTTCGTAGAGGGAAGAAAGGAGATGGTAATTAGTAATTTTTGTAAGGGCAAGATGCTTTACCTACATTCAGTCCATTGCACCCATTAACCCATCTCGTCATCACGCCATGTTGCCAACTTTCCAAGTATCGCTAGAGCCCTCACTTCAACCACATCTGGGGCGGCATCCAACATCTTGCGCGTAAAGCCGTGCTTCTGGATAGAACAATAGAAGGTGAGAGTAGGGAAGGGTAGTATCGTTTGGTCTGGCGCGTTGGAGACAATAGCTTCGCCATCGTCGTGTTAGTCGATAGAATTTACATTCAGGGAGATAAATAGCTGCACAACTTATCACGTCGGCACCGCTGTCGCCTTTAATTTGAGAATAGGCTCTATGAAACTTATCTGCAGCAGGAATATCAGGCTGTTCAAGGGTTGGATCCTTGTAGTATTCCGACCTGGTATCCATCCCCAACTTTCGGATGACTTCGTCAAGGCTGAGACCCACGTTGCAGCAGCTAATTGCCGATACCCCATACCCCGCGGGCTGAAGAATGTGAGACCATTAGGTCGACAAGGGGGTTGAGGTGCATTTATTATTGTGACTGCAAGAGAGCGAGCGCCCATGTCAGTGCAACAAAAGCTCGGCCATCCCTATTTCACTATATTCTCCGTACCATTTATTGGCGTCTAGGATTTCAATCGCTTGTATTCAGTCTCGAACCTCTATAACCTGGACTCAACCTGCCCTCACGAAACTAGCAACTAGTTACTTCTATGTGCCTAGGTATCAGCAGTCTCTTCCCTTTAGACATGTTTTGAGCTTCCAGTCCCACTATTCTCATCCTAGATCAGCTAAAACCTCTATAAAAGGGTTTATAGCAAGCCTTCACACCCCATGCAGGAGGTCAATAAGAGTAGAGTGTTTGAGACACTGCTAGTTTATCACTTATCGCGATAATCTTGTTCCCGTTTCGTCGTGTGGGATCAGATTCTGGTTTAGTGTTTTCGCTGTGAATGCTACTGTCGAAAGTCGCGAGTATCTATCTCTATGTGAGTATTTCCCCCTATATCTAATAACCATTCTTTCCGGACTTTCTTTTGCCTTAATTTGATATCGCTGGGATTACTTCTTTCTGGTCGCTCTTTGGATAGGTATTTCCCCTCGGGAGTGTATGTCTTGGTGAGATGCATACAGTGTAGAATTCTGGCAGCATTGAAAGTTTTCTACTTAAGAAAGCTATGGGAATTTAAATCACTTCTATAGTGTTTTAATATTATTTTCTTTTTCTATTATGTTCTTAGATCTACTGTTAGATCAGGAGGAGTCATAGGCTGAGCCTGAGTAATTTATGGCACTGGCCCCGAGGTAAGAATTCTCTTTTTATGATTGTTCATTGGTGATGATAGCTTATTCAGGACAGCGCTCCCAGGGTGGTCTTAGATAGCGTGCAGCGCAGGCGGCACAAGTTCAATACTCTGGACGGCGAAGCAGGGGATATACGTGTAAAAGCTGACTTTTGACAGCCCGCAATTAGCTGTACGAGTGATCAAGGTCCAAGTCGTGCCAACCGTCTATCACAAACACGCTAAATATACACCATTCACATATCATCTTCATCTATATCTTCCATCATCGTTGTGGTTAGGGTGAATGTCCCTGCCTGCAATACGGCTATCCCCCGTCTTGCGACTTGGAGGTTGGTTCAGTCAACTTTCGGAATAGTTCTAGCTTATGCCTTGATTGACTGAACTCTTTGCGAGGAGTCGATGAAGCGAAATGATCATGCAATACTTTTCTATAAATCTCAACTCCACTGGGGACATAGGGAGTTTAGGAAATATAATTAGAATCTTGGCAAACATTTCGGGCCATTTTGACTATTCCGACAGTATGTGTGCAGTTGATGGGCGAGCAACACCCGCTGTGTTCCCTGTCTACGGATTGCGAAAGGATAATCCTACCTGAGAACGTAACGCCAGGAGATGAGGTTGAAGAAACTATCTGGTCCATCCAATAAGGCTGAGGTTTTTCTTTTCTATGTTCAGGGTATGGGGGAATGGGTATATCGGTTTCTGCATAAGGTACCGGCATTCGAATAGGTTTGATAGCTAAAAAGAGCGGCCGCTCAATATTTGGGTAATGGCCTAGCCAAGTCACTGACTGGCTCCCGAGTGCCTTAGGCGGCTGGAGTCTGTCCCCGGCATGAACAGAGTATTTTGCTTTGTACTACTGTGGGTACATTCTTTGCAAATGAACCAACCCCCAGATGTTGGAGATGCGAAACGAAGCAGGCTATTACTACTTCACTCCAAGGGAGGACTAGGGGAATTATCAGACCTTCTTGAAGAGGCGCATAGGTGATTCCTATTCCTTTAATGGTAAATTTAAATTTTAGAGTATATAATACGTCACCGATGTAAGGAAATATCTTATCCCAAAAGTCAACTCTATTCTTCAGCCTATTTTAGCATCTCTAACTAGATAGCTGCTCTGAACTGCTTCTCAACTTTAATCGCAGAATCTCGGTCATTGATGACCTTAATGAGCCTGATCGCCCCCTCTTGAGTTTCTTTTATGCGGCATTCTCGGTAACCTCTGTAGCCTCCTCGGTGGCATCTTTGGCACGACTCTTGATGGCCTTTTTGGCAGCCTTCTCGGCGGCGTCCTTAAACTCCGTCTCAGCTGCCAGCTCACAGGCATCAACCCATTCACTGTAGACATCGACAGCGGCGGAGAGGTGGTTGATTTTGCATTCGTACTTTTTCCCGCAAAGACGGCAGAGAAGATGCCCAACGCCAGTCTTCTTGACGAGCGTGACACCAACCGACGAATCCACACTAGGGCAGAAGAGGCAGTTAAATACGGTGGGTAGTCCCTTTTCTTTCCTCTTGGGGACATACTTGAGCCCCGAGCCTGGTGCGCGGTTCCAGATCGGGGTGCGTTGGCCCATGGCTAGTGATGGAGAGAATGTGATGGAAAATGATATGGAGAATATGGTGGGGACTGGTATGTCCTGTTCCTGGTGATTTGATTGATGTGGTGAGGTACCCTATTGCGATGAGTTTGGAGTTGGGATCGCGGCTTGTGTTTGGGTCTTGTTGGTAGCTGAGGTTGTGTTGGTTGAGCTTGGAAGTCGGGCATGTTGAAGTTGAAAAGGGGAGAGGGTTTATATAACTGACAGAGGTCATCAAACTCAATTATAGGGTTCGAAGATCAGAACGTCTGGGTTGAACATGTGAACAACTCCTGGTGTCTTCTAGAATCGCTATTATGGCCAGGCTGTTGTCCCACCAACTCCTCATTGCTCGGACATAAGGACGGTTTGAGCGCCATTCAAAGAAACAGGCAGTGCAACAATATCTGTAGCCCTAAACAATCAAGTACTAACTAATGAGGCGTTTTCTAAAACAAAGAACACGACGACGGAGCGAACGCGTACCCGAGGCGCTTACCGTCGGGCCATATCTAGTAGATATTTCGGTTACTACGTCAGAGCTCTAAGTACCGCAATTTATATTGGAGAGCTGTCCGGTAAACAGTAGTTCACGGCACAGTCTCACTGCCGTCAAATTGCAAGAACCCTGCCTTAGCTATTGCTATAGTATATTCTAGTAGCGCTTAGCTCGGCTCAGCGACAACTACTACTCAGCACTCGCCGCCTATTTATTATTCCTCTAACCCTATTTTCTATATATATACTTGAAATAATCTTAAAGAGCACCTTAGAGAGATACTAGGAAATAAGAATATACTTAGATTTAGAGCTTTATTTAATTTAATTAAATTAAAAAATTAATTTAAAAATTATATTTAAAGAAATTTAAAAATATAAAAATAATTCTTTTTTAATTAATATATATATTTAGATTTTATTAATTTATTATATTTAAATTTTATTAATTTATTATATTTAAATTTTTTAAATTATAATATATATTATATTAAATAAGTTTTAATTATAATATATATTATATTAAATAAGTTTTAATTAAAATTAAATTAATTATTTCTTATAATTATATAAAAAAGAATATTTAATATTATAATTATTATATTATATAGGAATTTTATATAAAATAATATATATTTAAATTTAATATTTAATAATATATTAATAATTATATTATTTAATTATTATATTATATTATATTATATTTCTTTATATAATTAATTTTATAATATAAAGTAATTATTTAAGAACCTTGTCTATTATTGGGCCTCGGGCTTCACTTTTTCCGCTGCACCCTTGTTCGTGACGTCCCCACTGACGCCACGTCAGGCCTGATGTCGGTGAGTCTTCCAACTGACCCGGACCCTCCTAAAGTAGACATTAAAAACATCATTCAATGTTGCGCGGCGATCGTGGAGATACAGCCGGCACTTCTTCCAGAAGCCATGGAGGCTTTGGAACTACAGAGCCGCCGCGGCTCTTCGAATTCAGCGAGCGGGGCCGAACCCTGTCACCGAGATGCGTCGAGATGTCGAAGCAACACCCGGAGGAGTTCCTCAACTATCTCCAGCAGGCATGGAAACGCGACAAGATCTATGCAAAGGCGAACCCAGATTCCATGTCAGATCTGAAGGCTTTGAGGGTTCTCTGCCAAGACGGGAAGTTTCGGCCCCTTGCGAGCTCATACATCCCCTTGCCTAAGCTAGTCTATCTACGGAGCCGCTACATGCTCGAGGCTGAACCCTTCCCTTTCCTCAGCCTTAACCCGCCACTAAAGGCAGACGGAGGCTTTGGGCCGTGGAGGTGCCTTAGGGCCTTTGCTAGGTATCGCGATAATCTGGACTTCTTCCTCGAGATGTTGATCCGAGTTCGACGACAGAAGAGCCCCACCGTCGAGTTTCCCCGCCGAATCTTGGAGCTATATCTTCGCATCCAGGCAGAGTGTGAAGAGTCAAAGAACCCAGAAGGGTCCCAGCAAAAAGTCAGGTATGGAAACCAGAGCAAGGCAGCAGCTGTCGCCTTTTTCGTCGGGTTAGGCGGGGAACTGACAGTCCATGACCACAGGGATGTATTCGAGAAAGAACAGCTGGTTTATATCCATCCCATATGGAGACCTCCCAGCGAGTGTTTGATGGACGACTTGTGTGACATGTCGAGCACGCTTTCCAAGTCAGCTCTTTTCCCGGTTCTCAAAGACTGGGATGCTAGCAAGTCCGAGCTTGCATCACTGAGGGATTTCTACTCGCAGACGCTAAAGGTTCAGAATGCAACATTTCGAACTGTTCTAGACGTTTTGGAGAAGCGTGATTTTGACACGCCACTTGATCCTTCAGATCTGTGGCTAACGGACGACTTCTACCGGGCATTGGACAAGTTGCGGCTCGAGCTCTCACCTCAAGATTCTGCTGAGCTCAAGTAGGTCACCTTGTTTTAATGGCTTCGTTGACTAATACTGTGATGACAGGTCGATTTTTGCAGACACCGCCATCATCGCCGTGGCTCCCGGTGACAGTGTAGCATGGCTCAAGTCGAGCGACTGCACCTGGGCCCCTAAGCTACAGAGCCCAGAGGTCAACGATTTGAGCAAGCACTATCCCGAGCTCAAGGACTTCTTCACCAACTTTCTCGGCATCAAACAGGACGATACGGGTGTTGTCTTTGACAGCCTGATCTCGGTGGCATCGTTGAGCCCTGGAAGTGCACGCGACGACACAGCTCGGGGGCTTTTGGCTGCAATCAGTGAAAAGATCCCAGAATATGGCCACGTCTTGGACAAGAAAAAGTTCCTCCGCAACCCTATCTTTCCTGTCGCGACTCCTGATGGTGATGTTCTGCTCTGTGCTTCTACTATGGAGTTTTCTATCGCCGACCGCCAGTATCTCAAGGACGCATTCTCGGGCAAGCTCAACCTCCTGGATTTCGACCCAAAGACTGTTTGGATGCTTCATGATCTCCTGGCATGGGCCGGTCTTGAGAGTCGATACCTATCGCGGAATGTTGAGGAAACATGTCCTGCCGAGGAAGATTTCAAATCGATCGAGCTGAGTGGGGAGATTTCTTCCAAGGCAACTCAGCTTCTGCGGTAGGTTGTCATTAGTATTTCCCTAACGCGGTATTTCTGACATTCCATTATAGCATCGCCGTTCATTTCCGAAGCCCCAGAACAACCAGCTCAAAGGCAAGATTGTGGCTTCAAGAAACATTCGAACATGCCCAAGTGCGCCTCGTGTCCGGTCTCCCATCCAAACTGGTATACCGGCCGGGTAATGCTGAAATAGTAGCCGATAATCCTATTGGTGGGCTCAATATCAAAGACACTGTCGGTCTGGTTATCTACGTCGATGACGAGAACTGGGAGCTCCTGAAACAAACCATGCTACCACGTCGCCTGATGGACTGGATAATGAGGAATCCAGACACCAAGGTCGCCGAAGGGGTGAGCGAGCTGGCGGTGAGCCTGTTGAGGAGCGTTCTGAATGTTGCTAGGGGACGCGAGCATATCATCCCGAAGATGCTGGACGCGGAAGGGATTGTGGATGTGGAGGCATTGAATGCATCGCCGTACTGGCGCCTGAATAGGTGAGCAGCATATAGACCAGATAATGGAGAATTTACTAATCGTCATGACCGGCAGCGAACGTGCCGCGGAATCCAGCCTATCGATCAAGACTCTGGACGAGACGACCTCTGCCCTCAATCACGTTAAGGCGTCAACACAATCCGGGTTGCCCGATCCTAAAGAGGATGCAGACAGTCATAACGTAGAGGAGGAGCAAAGTTGGGAGCTGGAGTTTGCAGCGAATGAGGCCACATTGCTTAACTTTGTAGAAACTAAAGACGAGACTTATAAGTTATAGTCTTATTATATTATAAAGGTCATATAGCAAATTATAAAAGAGGATTGATAAAATATTAAAATGACGCTAGAAATATATAGAGCCTGTAAATAAGTTATCTAGAAGCTATTTCTATTATTAATCCTTCCTATAAAAGTTCTTAGTCCATTAACTCTATACTGAATGTAAATATGCCTTAGTTATCGGGGAGAAATGCGTGGGGGGGGATTGGGGAAGGCGTTATTGATGGTGGAGGCATACTTTAGAGCGCAGGTAGTTTGGAAAGATCCGATTTTTATAATCTATCTCGCAGGGAATTGTTAGATTGGACCATCAAAATGCCCGTAATAACAAAGCACAGTTAAGCAAGCCAGCTATACGCCAACTAATTAGGAAATAATTAGCCCGGGATTTCCTAATTAGGAAATAATAGCCCAAATTAGTAAATAAGGGAATAAAGGAAATACCTTAAATAATTAGATAATAAAATAAATATAATATAATTATAGGGAATAATATAAATATCTTATAAATATAATAATAATTAAAAGTCTTATATATTATTATTTAAAGCTAATTATTATATTAATCTTAGCGAATAATCACTATATATAAAGCCTATAATATTAAAGACCTTATCTAACCTAAAGCTTAATATCTATAAAAATTAGATTATTTAATATAAATCCTTAATATTAAGGGCTAAGGGAAAGAACCTTTAGATATATTTTAACCCTAAGAACTTAATAAAATCTCTTTTAGATCTCTTAAACCCAATTCTTCCTAATATTAAGTATTATAAGTATAATAAGGCCCTTATCCTATAAGGGGCCCGCTAAACTTAATTATAAACTATTAAGCCTAAAGGGGAATTATTTAAAATATTCCTATTAGGTAAGTTAGAGAATTAAGGAGCCTTAAGGCCCTCTAAGCTTTTAATAGAGGGTATAATAATATAATATTTAGACCTTTAGCTTTATAAGGTTATATAAAAAGATTTAAAAAGGTAAAGAAAGATATATAATAATCTTTAAAATTAGCTTTAAGAGATAATTAATAAGCCTTTATTATAATATTATTATTTAAATAAGTGGTCCCTTACTAAATAAATTAAGAGTTTATATAATAAATTCTTAATAATAATAAAAATAAAAAAGGAGATTATTTATTAAATATATTATAAGGCCTTAGATTATTTAAAAAAAAGGAGAATATTAATTAAAAAAGGTATTATAAAATGGCTTTTTAATTAAAGAGATATTATAATTAAAGCCTAAGATATTAGGCTATAAAAAGCACTTAACTTTAAGTAATAATTCCTAAATATTAAATAAATATTTAATTATATCCTATTAAATATATAAATAGAAATATATAATCTTATAAGATTAAATAATATTACCTTTAATAACTTAGGCCTTTAGGATTTTATTTAAAAGATTTAATGAGTATTTTATACTCTTTTAAAAGGGAAATGCCCTTATATTACTTAAGGGGTATTTCTTATTAATATAACTAAGGAGAAATAAAATATTAAAATAATTAACCCTTTAATAAAAAAATAAAAAACCTTAAAAAAAAGGAAATAATCCCCTTATTAAAAAGGCGGGGAATAACTATTAATTAAATATTATATTTATAATAAAATATATAAGCTAAAATAATATATCTATACCTTTCCTAAGAAAAATAAAAGAGATTTTAGGCTATAATAAGAGATTACTAAATAAATAAAGAAATAAATTAAGTTTAAAACTAATAACCTTATTAAAAAAATAAAAAAGCTAAAAATGAAAAAATTA
>JABFFI010000486.1:0-29997 GCA_013623725.1 Fusarium robinianum | reverse complement strand
ATCTAACACCATAAACAGGAGAGGAATTGATGGAAACTGGTCGACAGTATCCTTTGTGCTGGGCTCAAACTCACAAAGCGTCGATGTTTTAGTGAGCACAGCACTCTCCGAATTTTGGGCTGTCGGACCTGGAGGCTGCCTTCCCAGTATGCTCCCCTGCTGTCTTGTTGCTGAGTTCTCATGAGCCGCGCTCGTCGTTGTTCATGGAGTAAAATATTTGCGCAATAAATGCTAACTTGGCTCTGCAACAGAGGAGCCTCACTGCAGCACAGCTCGAGGCGGTATTTATGACCCCTCTGAATCTAAGGATTGGAAGTCCTTGGGTACTTGGCAGCTTGGGCTCGAGTATCTGGGGTATGGGGGGAACGGTGAATATGGACTGGACAGTATCGCCACGTACAGCTCTCTCGCCGGGGAGCCTTTCGCCATGTCTGGCGTGCTGATCGCCGCCATAAATACCACCGACTACTTGAATGGCGTCCTCGGACTGGGCATCACGCAAGGAAACTTCAAGGACAGCGTCGAAGAATCTCCACTGACCCAGGCCGTCAAAGATTTTGGATTGATCCCTAGCTACAGCTTCGGCTTCACTGCTGGCGCGCATTACCGTACGCAAGCCCCCCGAGTTTGGTTTGTATCGACTGCTGACCGTACTTAGGGAATTCGCCTGTGTCACTGACGCTTGGTGGCTACGACAAATCCCGCTTCCAAGATCACGGCAATGACTTCACTTTGGGGGAAGAAAATGGCGACGAACGAGTTCTTGTTCGTGGAATCGAGGTATCAGCTGTCAAGGGCCAAGCCCCCCTAGACCATTGGGAGGCACGCAGCGCCATGCTTTCGACCTGGGACAGCTCCTTCGATGCCATCATCGACAGCACGACACCCTACCTATGGCTTCCAGACGAAATTTGCGACCAGTTTGCTGAGGTGCTAGACTTGACCTATAACAGTACTTTCGACCTATACACTATCACAAACGATCAGTATCGCAATTTCATGAGGGAGGAATCGTTATCGTTCTCCTTTGTGCTGTCCAGCTTCGACAACAACGATAACTTTGGCGAGCCTTTTGATGTTCCAGGCGTTGTCAACATCACATTGCCTTCGAGGGCTCTCGTCAGTCTCTTGCAGTATCCGTTTATGGGCGAGACCATCGGCTACGGCGAACCAGCTGTTCCTTACTTTATGCTTCGCAAAACACACAATAGCACCACGTTCATCCTAGGCAGGTCATTCCTACAAGAGTCGTACCTAATCACAAAGTACGACGAAGCTGTATTTTCTGTTCACCAAGCTGTGTTTCCGGATACGTCCCCCGACGACATTGAATTAACCACCATCGAGCAACCGGATGACAGTCCCTACCCGCCACCGGCTAAGACTTCGCGAAGTGGGCTTTCACAGGCCCAGCAGGCTGGGATTGGTGTTGGTATCGGGGCCTTTGTGGTGCTGTTGGTGGTCCTGGTGGGCTGGTTCTGCCGCCGGCGTCGACAGAGGAGTCGACCCGAGAGCACTACATCATCGATAGAGGATCCTAAGCATCCAGAGCTCCTTGCGACTCAGCCACGGAGGTCACCCATTTCGCAATTCCTTCTCAAAATTACCCGACGCGGAAATTGGTCCCGCGACAATGCGAACGGCGAGAGAGCGAACCAACAACCATCCGAAGCACCGAACAATCAAATCTACGAACTTCCCGCCCCTATACCACCAGCGGAACTAGATGGAGATGATGATACGTCATGGAACGGAGAAACGGAGTTTGGGACGGAAAACTCACAGACTTTAAGCTCCTATGAAGCGGCGAGGCGGAAGGTGGACAGGCAGCTTCAAGGCCCAGTCCCGGCATATACACCCCCCGTGGATGGGTCTTTACCGCCTCCCGAGAAGCGAGCTTACGAAAATAGACCTTCAGACGACTACTTGCGACCCTCGCAAACACCGTCCCCGAGGGGCGTGGCTCCTCTCCCATCTCCACTGACTCCCCAGTTCGATGCCAGCGGCCGGCCGCTTGATGCTCCCTCCCCCATGACAGCCACAATCCCGATCTCTAACGATGGAGTCGTTTCCATGCCGAACTCGCCGTTGCCACCATCCACAAACAGTCAGATTCGGGATGACCACGGCCATCTGGCGGTTCAAAGGACTACTATTAATCCTTCAAATGTCGTTTTCCTTGGACCACTCCCCGAAAATGCACGGTTTTCTCGTCACGGGTCGCCACGCGGCACTTCGACGACACAAGCTGAGCAGCACGGCGCTTCCGAAGCAGTCCCGGAAGGACATGGGACTTGTGACACGTTGGGCAGCAACTTCACAGTGGATGAGGAAGAAGAGGACAAGCAGATGGATGAGATTGCGAGACATTTGCACGCGGCTTCGAATGAACCACCACGCGATACGCCATCACGCCACCCACAAAGCGTCCATTCACCCGAGATTCGCGCCCCCGGTCTCGAGCTGCCATTTGGACTATCAGTGGGATCTGTTGGACCTGATACCCCACGAAGCCATGAGCGAATAAACCCAGGCACCGAGCTGGTCCACGTGCCGCAGATGGCAGAGAGGAGATATAGCTGGGAGGACGAGCGATGACGCGGTCCCGTTGACGGGCATGGCGAGGCCGGATCTCGTCCGCAAATACACAACCACACCCACACGCCAATACGGCATGAATTTTAGAGTGATTGCGAGGAGTTTGGAGGATATACCGGCAGAGGATTGCGATTTCGAAAACGCGGCCGCTTGTGCTCTGATTTGCTTTAGGCTTGGGTTTCTAGACGGGGACTTTTTTCCAAGGCAAAAGGTGTTTCTGATGGGTGTACAAAATTGTGATGATTTAGAGCAATGGGCGGACCCTCATGATGGGGGGAGTTTTGTGTGGTTATCATTGATCTTTCTTTTGTTTGGCATAAGCGACGAGCATTCATTTGCTCGAGATTAGTAGGTAGGCACTCATAGGATGGGGTGCACGCACCTAAATTAACGAAAACAAATATCACATCACCAGAAGTTCATTGTGTACTTGGTTGATTTGTAGTGTTCTATTAACAAGGTTGGATGATCCAAGTTGTAGGAAACCCATACTAGTTTTTTGACACAACTGACCTGTACAGGTCTAGGGGTCATTTGCACCTGCTAATTGTGTTCTATAGGGAGTATCGCGTCTATCCATCCATCTATTCCAGGCTTTGTCTTCGTCCGTCAAAATCTTTCTTCCCGCCCAGTTACCAAATCTCCTGCCACCACGTCAACGAAGCAAGCACCTTCTTCCGCTCCTCTTGATCCGCTGCGCCTTCAGAGAATGGGTCGAAGACGGCTCTCTTCGCCGCATCTGCCATCTTGGTCGAACCGCCACAAACGCAGAAGATGCCTTGCTGGAGGATGGGTCCTTCAAGACGTTTAGACTGTTCGCGTAGACGATCCTGGACGTAGATCTTGTGACGCTGATCGCGAGAAAATGCGAGGAAGGTTTCGAGATTGCTATCGCGGGCAAGGGAATCCCAGTCCTCATGGAAGAAGTAGTCTGCATCGCGATTACGGTTGCCGAAAAAGAGGAGTGCCGGGGCTGGGGAGGGATGGGTGAGACGCTCCTGGATGAGGGCGCGGATGGGGGCGAGGCCAGTGCCCGTGGCTATGGCGACGAGTGGGCGCTGGGCGTTCTGCTGGCCGTGGATGGGGGAGAGGACGGGCTTATGAGTGACGCGGATCGTGGAGGCTGGGGGTAGGTTGTCGAGGTAGCGGGAGCAGAGGCCCTGGCGGGGTTTGCGGAGGATGGTGCGGTACTTGACGAGGGCGACAAGGAGCTCGATGCGTGTGGTGGACTCGTTGGTTGGATGATTGAGCTGTGCGCCACCGTTGGCGATGCTGAAGTCCCGGCCACGGATGAGAGGGAAGATGTCGAGGAGGCGCTCAGCGGGGATCTTGACAGAGGTGAACTCTTCAAGGACCTCGAGAATGGAGCGCCGGGGCCGGGTGGCGTAGTCGAAGTACTCATCGAGGAACTCTGTCTTTGTGAACTCGAGGAGACGTTCCTTGTGGTCCGGGTTGGTAGAGAAGTAGGACATGCTCTTGAGGAACGAGCGGCGGGGGATAGCGGTGATGTCGATGTTGTTGAGGAGGAGGTCTCGGAGGGTACATTTGGAGTTCATGTAGAGGTTTTGCGGCAGAGATTCGCATGCTGAGAGGTCGAGGGGCTTGTCGGCGATGTCGTCCCAAGACATCAGGGTGATGAGCTTCTGAGCGTCTTCGGGGAAGTTTTTGGGGTATATGGTGAGGCAATCGCCAGGGTTGCAACGAAGCTTAGTGCCGTCACGACTCGGGATGTCGAATGATACGAGACGAACATCCTGCCAGTGGGATTCGGGGGTGAGTCGAGTGTTTCCGGCTAGAGTGGCGGTCCAGCCGTTGGGGATAGGGAGGAGTTGATCAGGAGGCGAGCCGGAGAGGGTAGGTTCAGTTCGCCCGTTGAGTAAAGGACTTCCTTCAAGGGCAGGCTTGAGAGACCATTTGGGAGGTAGGATGACATCGTCAGGGATTGGCTTGAGGCCGAATGGTGGTGGGTGATGTTGGAGGATGTGGTTGTACAAGGCTTCGGACCAGCGGACAAAGCTGCCGTCGATTCTGTATTTCGGGGGTCAGAATCGAACACATGGAAACGACAATACGTTACTCACCCGTCTGGAAACTGCTCATCGGCCTCGAAAGGATCAAGAAAGGTAGTGGCACCGAGCTGGTCGAGACGTCGATTCAGCTTACGGGCAGCCCAGTTGAATCTGAGATTGCGTGTAAGTGCATGCCAAGAGATGGACAGTTTTGATAAGTGAGTATACTTGAGATAGGTGCTATCACCGAGTCCAAACGTTGTGTATTGAACGGAGGCTAGGCAATTTGGGGGTAACTTCTTCCGTAAGAGTCTCTTCCAGAACAGGAGGGAGTTGTGAGGCATATCCCCCTGGCCGGTTGTTGATATCACGAAGATGACATATTTTGTTTGTAAGAGGGCATTCTAGAGCGAAACCGGAGTCATCAGTGACGATGATCACATGTATCGGGGCGACAACTAACAACACAACACACAAGAAATCAATCAGACAGAACGGGGGACATACCAGGTCGATGGTATCGAGTTCCTCAACGCGGTTTCTGAAGTGAAGCCTCTGACATATTCGACCAAGCTCTTCAGCAATATCTTGAGCGTTGCCTGTCTCGGAGCCGTACAGGATGAGCACGGTCCGGTCTTGGACAGCCATAGTTGAATGAGAATGGGCAGACAATGCAGCTGAGGATTTGGTATTCGAGGTCACAGATTAAAGAGAGAGGACCGAATACGGGAGAAAGTCGAGCCGGGGGTCCGCTTTCGCAGAGTTGTGAAGGAGAAAAAAAAAGTTGGGACAACGGGAGGTTGATCGGGGAAGATTAGCGCCGATGAGTGGATGTCCGATGGCGGGGGGGGAGGGGATGAACCGGCGGTTGAAGGAATGGAAGGAGCAGGCAGTACCGCGTGGATGGGGAATCTTATCAATCAGTTTAATTGATGGTGTTTCTCAGTTTTTGCATTTATTTTTTCTATTCATTTTTCCCCTTCATCTTTTTGCTTCATTTTCCCCTTCCCTTTTGCCTTTGTTTACTACTTGTTAATGAGTCTATTCTCTCTCCATTTGAAAACCCGGATTTGTCGTGACAAAGGGCATCAATCACATCAGGTCTTGACCCTCGATGTAAGTAGCCGGCGGTGTAATCTATCCCAGGATGGCTCGATAAGGGCGCCAGTTAGTCGCAACTGATACTAATATCCATCTGATTTGAAATTCGTATTTTTTCAGACTCTTGGTCTGCTCTGTGCGCCTTGCTGGCAGCTGCCGGGTCTCCCCAAGACAGCCAACAAACAATGCTGCATAAAAAACTCCCCGACTCGCCGACGCCACATACGACAATTCGAGGTCCCAAAGTGCACTGACAGTGTGGGCAACTTCTAGAAGGGCCTTCAGCGGGTGGAGCTAGCTGTCTTCCCTGACCCCCTTGCTAGCAGTAGGTACTATCCGGGCTGCTGGGGCACATCAAATGGACGGGATGGTCACGTCGTGTTGGACACCCCCTTTCTTCCTTTGGCCTTGTCAGGGGGGGTTTCAACAGGAACCCAGAGGCTATTTTTCAAAGGGCAGTAAGATTATTCAGGGCGACAAGGCAATTTCGGCCACTCAGGCGACCAGGAAGGGTTCTCATCAGGGTCTAGAATGAGAACATCAGTCATCAAGTAGGTACTCCGTACTCCGTCCACCGAAACACTATCAGGCATTTTGACCGCGACCCCCCTTTACTAGGTACGTATAGAATTGTGCATGAGATGAGACGGAGACTATCGCTTCCGATACTCCTCCCCACACGCTGCCTCTACCTACCTACTCCATCGATGTAATAATATTGTTATTGCCTAACAAAGCCACGGTTACACTCCCACAGCAACGGATAGGCTAACTCTATTAGACAGGCTGTATCAGGACTGATGTGCCTGACTACCTCGGTACCTATAGAATAGAGTACCCCGTAACCGTGGGAGCAAATGTGCCTAGGGAGGTAATAACAGATAACAAACTCTATGTATCACTTTTCGACAGCGCACCCAATGCTTCGGGCCGGGAAATGGTGAATTGATTGTCCAGGTGATTTTCTGACTCACCAGGTAACCTCTTGGGATGCGACAGGATACTATCCATTTCCAGGTGTCATGATTGCCCGGCCGCCGATGACACACGCCGATACTGCACGTTGTTGTAGGCGACTAATGCGGAAACCCCACTTCATCAACAAGCCATCCAAAGCAAACACTGGAACATGCTCACGCCCCGTCTCTGGTCCATTCCCAGGGGTTAATGGGGGTCTTGAGGACACTCTCGTGAGTTCCTGGAAGTTAGCACATCGATTTGAACGGGCTCTCTCTTTCTCTATCTGCGCATGAACAAGACAAATCGACACAACCTACTCCATAAGTCGGTAGCCAACGCAACAAAGTAATGAATGGAAGCAAGGGCCCCCCGATACCTTAGTAGGTGTCGTGCCTGGTCAGGCATGACGTGCGTAACCTCTTCCCATCAATGATTATGGAGCATTCCCGTCCTTCCCCCATGCTTGCCCCAAAGTTCTAAACAGGCACATCCTCTCCATCGTGCTCCCCATCCCTTCTCCCTCCAAGGACCTGCCTACAACTACCTACCTACGCACCGCTGTGCGCGCCATTTCAACACACCGATACGCGGTGACGCACATGCATGTCCCGCACACCCACACTTCTGGCCCTAATACGTACATGAACTGGCGAAATTCATCATTAAAGTGTAGAAATTCAGAGACCGAAATCACTCACAAAAAGCATCGTTTGCCGCCAGTCTCCATCCAAGCCGACCACCTGCCTTCCAGGTTCTCCATTTGTAGGTAAGTCCCCGTCTCAGACTTCCCGTCATCCATGCCTTGGAAGGTGCTTTCCCCCCCTCCCCTCCCCAAACTCGATCGCAAAAGTCAGGCGCAGCAGGACCACCCGGCGCGAGAGAACCCACATCTGCCACAGCTCCTGGGAGCTCTAAAGTATCCGGCACCGGGGGAACAGGAGACGATACTTTGGCAATCACTCCCCAACGCACAGGATCCAGGCCCTCGGAATACCCTTGATTTGTACCTCCCCTGTATCATCTACCGCTCTCTCCTCCACTCGTCGCACCTGCCGCCTTCCCAGCCCTGGCCACTTTCCACTTTCCCACCCCCCCAAACAGGCCACGCCAACACGCCCCTTCCTCCTCCCCCCCAAACCCAAAGGCAAAAAAAATATTTCAGATTCGCGCGACTCCTATCCCTCTCTCCTCTCCCTTTCCCTTCTTCATCACAACATCCAGTCACTTGTGTCTCCGCGCAACGCACCGCCGTCTGTCTAATCTCAACTCGTCTCTAGGGCACGAAGCTACCCTGATCAACCTCCTCCTTATTGCACCAGAGTTCAATCTGCGAACTTGCATCACTCGCACTCGAACCGCTCCTACACAGGTCCAAGTTCGAACGTCATACCCAACTTATCCACCACCTTCATCCACCAGCCGCCACCATGTCTGCCACCAACACCAACACCAACCTGGATGCTGCCGTTAATGACGTCGCAAACACTCTGAGCAATACCTCCATCAGCAAGCCCGCCGATGACAAGACGGCCGCCAACGAGGCCGCCTCGGCCAGCGCTGCTGAGGGCCGCCGTCTCTACATCGGCAACCTGGCCTATGCGACAACTGAGGGGGAGTTGAAGGACTTCTTCAAGAGCTATCTTGTGTGAGTACTTCCCTCTCTTGTCCCGCTTCATCGCATCACCCTTCCTGTCCTGTTCCCCTTCCCCTGTCGTCGATTTTCCGCTCTCCTGATGTGCCCCGCTGGAGACACGTGTCTTGCTCGCCATCCCAATCTGCGCCTGCCATTTGCGATACAGCCAGGCGGACATCGACAACAACGTCCAACGCACCTGCCGCATCACTAAACCAGCATCGGAAATGGGTTCGCATAGGTGGAAGGTGCTCGCAACAGGCAACTTCCCTGGTCTTGGTCACCCACTAACCTCGCCTGCCGACAATCCACACATCATCTCCCAAGCATTTTACTCGATTTTGTTTGAAGCCCCATGCTAATCGTGTTGCCCTACAGCGAGTCTGTCTCGATCCCAAAGAACCCTCGCACCGACCGCCCTGTCGGTTATGCTTTCGTCGACCTGTCGACACCGAACGAGGCTGAGCGAGCCATCGAGGAGCTTTCCGGCAAGGAGATCCTTGAACGCAAGGTCTCCGTCCAGCTCGCTCGCAAGCCCGAGCCTGCTGGCGAGAAGGCTGAGGGTGTTAACGGTGATGGATCTGGTGCTGAGGGCTCCCGTCGCCGACCCTCCGGACGCGGCCGTGGCCGCGGCCGCGGTCGTGGTGGCCGTGCCCCTCGCGGTGGACGCGTTGTGAGTCAATCATCTAGGCAACGCTGACCCCTGAACTGCGACTGACAATACTTTTAGGAGGGTTCCGGTGAGAAGAAGGAGGGCGAGACTATTGAGGTTGCTGCCCCTGCTGAGCACAGCACCGCTGCCCCTGTCGCCACTGAGGTTCAGCCTTTGGCCGACATCACCAACAAGAACATTAATGACGCGGCCGCCAAGGGCCTCAAGGGTCAAGTTCGACCTCAGCGTGAGCGCCGTGAGCGTGGCCCTCCCGCTGATGGAATTCCTTCCAAGACCAAGGTCATGGTCGCCAACCTGCCTTACGACCTGACCGAGGACAAGGTCAGTTTCCCATTCTATTCCACATTTGACTCTTTGCTGACTCCGCCCAAAGCTCATTGAGCTTTTCAAGGCTTACCAGCCCTCTTCCGCCAAAATCGCACTCCGACCTATTCCTCGATTTATGATCAAGAAGCTTCAGGCTCGGGGCGAGGCGCGCAAGGGACGTGGCTTCGGCTTTGTTACCCTTGCTTCTGAGGAGCTGCAGCAGAAGGCTGTGGCTGAGATGAACGGAAAGGAGATCGAGGGTCGTGAGATCGCCGTCAAGGTTGCCATCGACAGCCCCGATAAGACCGACGAGGAGCACCACGATGGCGAGGCCACCAACGGCCACAAGGACGTTGCTGCTGCCCCAGCTGCTCCCACTGGCAATGCTGCCCCTGCGGTGGCTGCCACCCCGGCTGCCGTCCCGGCTGCTATCCCTGCCGCTGCCCCTGCCGCTGCCCCTGTTGCCGTCCCTGTCGCTGTTCCTGTCGCTGTTCCTGTCGCTGTTCCTGCCGCCGCGAAGACTGAGGCTCCGGCTGCTCCCGCTCCAGCTGCGACTGCGACTGCGGCTGCTCCGGCTGTAGCTACTCCTGCTGTGGCTACTCCTGCTGCCCCCGCCACTACCGCCTAAGTTTTGGCCAGGCGGGTTCCAGAGGCATGGAGGTTTTTCTGCCTTGATGAACGCACTTACGATATGGCATGCGATTTCGACGATTTCTCTTACGGTAGATTTTCGCTACAACGATGAAGAAAGAAAAGGCGTTCCACCTCACCTGGGCCCCAAAGGAGACATAAGCAGCAGCTGTTTCAACTCTTTGAGATCTCAGGAAGGTGTTTTTGTCAGCCTTGTGTTTTTCTTTTTCACCAAAAAAACTTAATATCTCCTTAATCGGAACCAAAATTCGCGAGCCCTTTTCACCTCTTTGTATTTGTATCCCTTTTCTCCATCACCCTTCTGCTGGGTTGTACATTAGTTTACGCCAGGGGCGGCTAGGGAAGAGAAAAGCTCGGCGCAATCGTTACAGTGGGCTTTTTTTGAAGCAGGTTGAAATTCGTGGGACACCAAGAACCAAACTGTGCCAACCTTTTTTGAGTGACAAGTGGTGACTGAAGTATTCGTAGCTGATGATGACTATTGCTTTGACGCATGTATGGAGTTTTATCAAGTAGGACACACCGCCTCAAGTGGAGGTGTATCGGGAGAGGCGTCGACAGACATCTCAAGCATAAACAGAGTGCGTAGTATATATCTACATACCTATGGGTGTGCGGACATCGTCTCGGATTGGGCCCATGAACCCAACCATGAAGAGCTCACTGGCCCGGTGGTCATTTGAGCTGACGTACAGAGCACTAACCGCGATTAATGCGACCATCGTGTAAAGGAAAAAGGAGATGTTGAGACGTTTCGAGACCCTCATGGGATGCATCACGTGGACACCTGGTTACACCTGGTTCTAGACCTGCATCGCATGACGGAGCACGGAGTACGAGAAGCACTGTTACTGTTCTTTGGGGTTTGCTCTTGGCGACGCCCCCCCTGGGGATGGGATTGATGGGCCCCGCCGACCTGCGCGCCCCCTTAACAGCAACTTCCAGGGGGGCTGCAGTCCGTCCAGCGGTCATGGCCCACTGAGCCACTATAAGCGCAGAGGACATGGGCCACGGGTTATGGGGGAGGGAGGGCCAACAGGACAGGACCTGAGACATCATTCTCCCTTGTTGAAACTGGCAAAGGCTGGGCAGCTGGGCATCCATCGACCACAGAGGACAATCCTCAGCCAGAAAACACTTTCACATCTCTCCGTCTAGATCGCATATAGACTCTGTCCGTCACGATGGCCTCCAAGGGCATGTGGGAGGTTGACCCAGAGACGCGGTCCAAGGTATGTACCTGGGTCAAGCATGGAGGCTCCTTTTCCTGCCATCTCCTCCCTTTCCATCGTCATCTTGCGCGCTCGCTGGCTCGCACGTGCTAACCTTTCATGACAGCTCGCCGCCCTCCAGAAGGAGTCCAAGAACAACCTCTGCTGCGACTGCAACGCGCCCTCACCGCAATGGGCATCTCCAAAGTTTGGCATCTTCATTTGCCTCTCCTGCGCCGGCGTGCATCGTGGCCTCGGCGTGCACATCTCCTTCGTCAGGAGTATCTCGATGGACGCCTTCAAGTCGAGCGAGATCGATCGAATGCGACTCGGCGGTAACGAGACATGGAAGCTCTTCTTTGAGGAGCACGAGGATACCAAGATGAGGGGGATCTCCTGGGAAGACTCGACCATCTCGGAACGGTACAGCGGCGAGGTAGGCGAGGAGTGGAAGGAAAGGCTGAGCTGCAAGGTCGAAGGGAGGGAATACGTGCCCGGCGCAAAGAAGCCCGCCGCCCCCGTCTCTGCACCCAAGAAGCCGCTGTCGCGGACCACAACTCCTCTGAGCGGTTCCGCTGGACGGAGCAACAGTCCTGCGCCGGGTAGGGTCAAAGTCGACGACCACTACTTTTCCAAGCTCGGTGCTGACAACGCCTCGCGCCGCGAAGACCTACCACCGAGTCAAGGAGGGAAGTATGCTGGCTTTGGAAACACTCCTGCGCCAAGTCAGTCAGACCAGGGCGGAATCCCCAACTTTGAGGAGATGCAGAAGGATACTGTGGCTGCCCTGACCAAGGGCTTCGGGTGGTTTACGTCAACAGTTTCCAGGACAGCCAAGACTGTCAACGATGGATACATTCAGCCCACGGCTACAAAGGTACGATGCTATCCCCATTTATACCTCCGCCATACCATCCAGTTGGTGTTGTCTTTATACACAGAAACGAACTAACATGATCCTGCTCCTCAGCTCGCGGACGGAGATTTTGCGAAGCAAGCCCAATTAACCGCTGCCTCGCTCGCCAAGCAGGCCCAATTAGCGGGTAAGAACGCGCAGGATGGTTTCAACAGGTTCGTCGAGGGACCAGATAGTCACAGGAGGGAAGTGCCTCTCGACGAGAGCAAGAAGAGCTTCTGGGACGACTTCTCGAACCTTGCGGACCAGCGACAACCGCCCCCTAATAGCTCCATTGGCACAAGCGCCATGGGAATGGGAAGAAGGAATACAGCGCCGCCACCGAAGAAGCAGACGGATGAGTGGGATGACTGGTAACTATTAGAGGTGAGGGTACGGAGTAGACTTGGTTGAGTACTGGGAGGTACGGAGATGTGGAGATCGGGAGAGAAGTTGGAGAACTGGAGTCTGGGCGTGCTTGAGGGATGGAGGCTTGCTTTGATCCAAAGACAAATCTCCAGGGATATCTAGTAATAGCAACAAGGGTCCCATTTGTTGTGCAAAGATGCTTTGCTCGGCTTCGTGCTATGCATGCAAGAGGCTATTCATGGCTGGACTCGGCGTTCTGGGCAAAGATGCCGGAGCCGTGGCTGAGAAGTCGGCTATAAGCCGCATTTAAATGGGCAGCCGATCGGAGAGATAAGAGACGGCTCCGAAGAAGTGATGGCCATGCACAAAGATCTTGATAAGATAAGGAAGCGGTCCGAAATCTCGGCTTCATACATGTTACCTTTATCATGGGATATACGGCGACTGACGATGGTTTCTATCTAATGGCATATAGAACATTGAGGTGAGGACAAAAGTATCCTTCTCCACTGTCCTCCGTCCACCACTCTCTCTCCGTCGTCGGCCACCGATTTCCGATGCGACATCGCAGGGCTTCCGGTCGAGACGGAGCTCTGTCACGTGGGCCTTCGGCCGAGGTTGGAGCCGGCCCTAGCCGGTACCGCTCCCGAGCTTTGCCATGACGACTTGCTCGGCGTCTTCAAGTTCCTCCCGCCGCTCGTCAACTCGCAACTTCGATTGAGCAACAACAATCACAATGTCAGCACTGCGAATCCTCGTCCCCGTGAAGCGGGTTATCGACTATGCGGTATGAGTCCCCTCCAAGGCTTGAATTGAGGAGGAATTGGGGAATTGGATCGTGGGGGGAGGGTTTTGGTCGTTTAGTTTGGGGAATTTCGCAAGAGGGTACAAGACTCATTGCTGACTTCTGTCGTCGCTTCTGTTCTGCAGGTCAAGCCCCGAGTCAACAAGGCCCAGACGGGCGTCGAGACCGCCGGCGTTAAGCACTCGATGAACCCCTTCGACGAGCTCTCCGTCGAGGAATCCGTGCGGATCCGCGAGAAGAAGCGCGCCCCCGGCGGCGTCGAGGACATCTGCGTCATCTCTGCCGGCCCGCCCAAGGCGCAGGACATCCTCCGCACCGCGATGGCCATGGGCGCCGACCGAGGCATCCTCGTCGAGGTCAAGGACGGCGAGGAGCTGGAGCCTCTGACGGTGGCCAAGCTGCTCAAGGCGGCGGCGGAGCAGCAGAAGAGCAACCTCGTGGTGCTGGGAAAACAGAGCATCGACGACGACGCGAACCAGACGGGTCAGATGCTGGCGGGTCTGCTGGGCTGGCCTCAGGCGACGCAGGCGAGCAAGGTCGAGTTTGGCGCGGGCGACGAGGTGACGGTGACGAAGGAGGTGGACGGTGGTGTAGAGACGGTCAAGGCCAAGCTGCCGTTGGTGATCACGACAGATCTGCGACTGAACGAGCCGCGGTACGCCAGCCTGCCCAACATCATGAAGGCCAAGAAGAAGAAGCTGGAGAAGAAGAAGCTGTCCGACTTTGGACTGGAGAACGAGAAGCGTCTCAAGGTTCTCAAGGTGGCCGGTAAGTTTCCTCGACTTTGCGACTTGTGACCTGTCTCGCTTGAAGTTGTTGCGGATGCTAATGTGGGATTGGATAGAACCCCCTACCCGACAGGGCGGCGGCAAGGTTGAGGACGTTGGTGGCTTGGTGAGCAAGCTCAAGGAGCTGGGTGCTCTGTAGATGGGCTTTTTTCTCACGAAGCGTCATGATGATACAAAAACCCTAGTGCACCTCGTTGGAGCACATGGGAACTTCGATCTGGTATGATATAAAACAATGAAACGTCTATTTACTATTTACTCGAACCAAGTCCAATGTGAATAATCTATTTTCTCTTTTAACTACTGGGTTCCCAGCGGCCCAGCTCGATCCTATATTGACAGGGTGGGTAGAGTAAACAATGAATGCAACTCCACATACATCGTTCACATGGCAGCCAGACATGATGCGATCCAAATTCATGCTCATGTGCGTGAGACAACCAAGCCTCTTATACCTGCAGCTCCCATGAACCAGGGCTAGGGATATCCTCCAGCATGTGCGTTCGGCAGTCGGTCGAATCAAAGCAGATGCAAGTCGGCAATGCCGCGGGGGCACGCGACACACACAGAATTGGGTTGTTGGGTGACATGTATGCATGAGGGGGGGAGAAGGGAATCCCTGCATCGATACAAAAATCCAGGGGGGAGGAGATCCTTCTATTGACGTCAAAGGAAGCATGAATTCGCCTTGTCTACCTAGGTAGGTATGAGTTGGATACTAAACCCGGGAAGAGAGAAAATCCGGAGGGGTCCATGATGGAGTCAAGTGTCTTTTCCACCGACTTCCGGCCCTACCTATGTATGTACGAAGTATGGACAGGACGAGGATGACTCTGAGCTGTCACCGCTCCCCAATAGACGCAAGCAGCCAAGATCTTGGTGCACGAATCGGCGGGCGCGCCCTTTTGGTGGTCAACCAACAGCCGGAGACCCCCTGGACTTACGGCCAAGCTCCCCACCAATACCGCCCGGTCTCCCGTCCTCTGACGCCCAGGGGGATGATGGAAGGCTTTCTCCGTCTCAGCTCCGAGTCTCCGGTCGCACCGACGACGATGACGATGGATGACCCATGGGGTTGGAGGAAGGTGAGTCAAATTGGGGATGTGCCAGAGAGTATTATCATGTGGTTGCAGTTGTGACAATTGGAGAAAAAAAGAGGGAAAACGATTTTTGTGAATGTATTCGTCGAGTTTGTTGTTATTGGATCTTCTCAACAGAAATGTCGCTAGCAAAATGTGATAGGATGATAGACGATAGACTGCTATGTCGCTATCTTAGTACCTGAGGCAGTTTAGAGATAATCAACGATATCGGAACCTCGTACTTTTTTTTTCCATCGCCGCTGAAAGAGACAAAAGCGGGGAACCCACTTGTGCTGCCGCCCCTGCCCCGCGCCGCCCGGGCTACCTTACAGGGGGTCTTCAGGCGACAGGTACCTACCTAGGGAGGCGGGAAAAGAAGCCGCCTGGGGCGGACCAGTGAGGAATAAAAAAAAAACTTCCAAAGCTGGCAGTGCTCACCAATGATTGACGCTCTGTTGTCAGTTGGGCGGACCCCATTCTCGTCCCTCTTTTTTTTTTTTCCTTCTAACCACATGTCTCCCACCTCTGAGACCAACTTCTTCTTTTCTTTCTTCTCTTTTTTCCCCTCCCCCTCCAATTCTCTAGGTCCTCACCCAAAAGAACGAATCAAAAACACCAACGCATGTGCGCTGATTCATAAACTCCCTTTCTTCCCTCTTCTCTTGAGCCGAGTTTGTCTCTCCAATCCGCCCTTAATGAACGGTCGCCCGTCAGTCTTCACTTCTCAGGTAAGCTATCTATCACTTATCCATCCCCCTCTCGACTGTGGTTTTTTTTCGAGTCATTCTGTGTGTGTCGCGTGGGCGTTGCTCCGTTCTTCGGTGAGAGCATCGTTGACCCCACCATCGACCTTTTTTTTTTCTCTCTTTCTCGCCAACACGCGAAGGAAAAAAGGAGCGATAAGGATAACAATCTCTTTCCCTCATCACTCAATTGCATTCTCACCATCACTCTCATGCTTCTGTCATCTCAATTGACTTGATTGCTAACTGATCGTGTCAACACAGGATTATCTCTCTGGTTCGTCTGGTCCCGTCCCTCCTCCTCTGCTTGACCCTGACTCACCGCTTCCCCCAATTCGGTCTCATCTTGTTGGGCTCCTGGACTAACCAACGCGTTCCCGACACTATAGACCACTTGTGGAGGTCCCTATCATTGTAAAGGACTCCCCTCGATCAATTAAGCAACCACTTTTTATTTCACCACACCTCAACCAACTCTCAATCAATATCTCAAGATGCTTTCCAAGCTGGCGAGCTCCTTTGCCAAATCCGCGGCCAAGCCCGCGTCGGCTCATGGCCGAATCCTCCCCCACGTTCGATACCTCTCTCAGGAGGCTGTTGCTAGTGGCAGCAAGGGCCGAAAGATGCCCTTCTCTGCCACTCGTGCCACAGCTCCCGTCGCCTCCCTCGACGCGACTCTGACTATCCGAGTACGTTCCCCCCACCGTTGATAACCCCAATACATGGGTTTTTGGAGCTAATTGAGTCCCCAGGATGGTCCTGTTTTCCAGGGCAAGGCCTTTGGCGCCAACGCCAACATCTCGGGCGAGGCTGTCTTCACCACCTCACTCGTCGGTTACCCCGAGTCCATGACCGACCCCTCCTACCGAGGCCAGATCCTCGTCTTCACCCAGCCCCTGATTGGCAACTACGGTGTTCCCTCCAAGGAGCGAGACCAGTACAACCTCCTCAAGCACTTCGAGTCCCCCCACGTCCAGTGCGCAGGTGTTGTCGTCTCCGATGTCGCTGTCAACTACAGCCACTGGACCGCCGTCGAGAGCTTGGGAGAGTGGTGCGCCCGAGAGGGCGTTCCCGCCATCTCTGGCGTCGACACCCGTGCCATTGTCACCTACCTCCGAGAGCAGGGTTCTTCCCTTGCTAGGATCTCCATCGGTGACGAGTACGATGCCGACGAGGACGAGAGCTATGTCGACCCCGGCCAGATCAACCTGGTCAAGCGCGTTAGCACCAAGGCTCCCTTCGTTGTCGAGTCTCCCGGTGCCGCCCTTCACATCGCCCTGATCGATTGCGGTGTCAAGGAGAACATCCTCCGCAGCCTGGTCAGCCGAGGTGCCTCCGTCACCGTCTTCCCCTACAACTACCCCATCCACAAGGTCTCGCAGCACTACGATGGTGTCTTCATCTCCAACGGCCCCGGTGACCCTACCCACTGCCAGGATACCGTCTACAACCTCGCCCGCCTGATGGAGACCTCCTCCATCCCCATCATGGGCATCTGCCTGGGCCACCAGCTCCTGGCTCTGGCTGTCGGCGCCCGCACCATCAAGCTCAAGTACGGCAACCGGGCTCACAACATCCCTGCCCTCGACTTGACCACTGGCCAGTGCCACATCACCAGCCAGAACCACGGATACGCCATCGATGCCAGCACCCTCCCCAACGACTACAAGGAGTACTTTGTCAACCTGAACGACGGCAGCAACGAGGGTATGATGCACAAGACCCGCCCCATCTTCTCTACCCAGTTCCACCCTGAGGCCAAGGGCGGCCCCATGGACAGCTCCTACCTCTTCGACAAGTACCTCCAGAACGTCCAGCTGGCCAAGAGCAACCAGACCGTCTACAAGGACAACCGACCCAGCCAGCTTCTGCTCGACATCATGAGCCGAGAGCGTGTCGGCGTTGAGCCCGTTCCTCTGGCCGCCAGTGCCTGAGCGACGGAATGGAGTTGATATTTTTGGCGTCTTTAGGGTTGGGTAGCTGGTCAAGGGATATTTGATTATTGCAAACGGGGGGATGAGGTTGATAGCCCTTTCGTCGTTGAATTCGTTTAGAGCGCAGAACAAATTGATGAATTAACAACCACTTTCATGAGAGCCTGATCTATCCTTGGTGCTATTGTATCGCATGTATCAAACTGTTGTCCCGCCACGTAATCCCGATTGTTGGGATAGTCACATTCAGCACCACATTCATCAGTCCGTTGCAGCAGGGGCGTCACAAGCAAGCTGAGATCATTGTCACTTGTCGATGAATCCATGACATCACGAACAAATGGTTGGTTGTCTTTACTGCTATTACAGAGACATTCTGCAATTATGGAAATAATGACACACAGTTCCTTGGTATGTATCCGGCCTATAGGGATTCCCATTCCCCTACTTGGCCTGCTGTATCTCTGTTTGATTCCCTCGACGCCGTCCGCCATCCCAATTTTTTTCCACCCTCGTGCCAAATATAGCACGGGCACATATCTTTTTCATGTACGCATTATAGTAGCCCTCCAGTCCCTGAACAAGGAACCATCCGTATGTAACCATCCATTACTTCACTCCACCAATATGTAAACCGTACCGATATAGTGTCCCTTCGAATAGAAACAGAGAAAACAGCTTCAATATATGTTTCTGGCTCGGTATGGCTCCCGCTCGTCATCATAGCGCAACGCGCCACGGTCTTGGTCATCCGAGGCTGAGTCGAAACGAGGTCGGCGGTCATCTCGCGAGCCGGGGAAGTATCGATCGCTACGCGGCCTGAATGCCCTCCCACGACGGGGTGCGCCGCCACGGTTCTCGCGGTGTGGGGGACGGATGCCCTCAAAGACCTCCTTTCCGCGGTCAACGAAGGAGTAACCGTCCTCAAAGGAGTACCGGTTGATCTCGCGGCCCAGGTCACGGTTCTTGTCGCCCGTGTAGAAGGACCGCATGTTGTCGATGCGGCGCTGGGCGAGATCGTCGGGCACGGTCTGGTACTGAATAACGGGGTGGGTTTCGGTTTGCTTGAACGGGCCGTTGGGGTTTAAGGGGGGAGGGCGCGGGCCAGGGCCAGTGCCGGGGCGCACGGGGCGGGGACCGGTAGGAACGCCAGGATCGCGGAAGCCTCTGGGGCCCAGGGGGATAGAGTCGGGGCTCTTCATGGACGGGCCGAGGGGAGGTCGGCCACCTGGTGGTGGACCTGCGCGGGACCTGGACACGGCGCCCGATTCGAGGCGGGGGTCGATTTCGCCGTCAGGGCCCTCGTCGTAAAACACCTCCCAGCGCGCGCCAGATCGACCGCGTGGGCCTCCGCTGGCCTGCTCCATTTCAATCCAGTCACGGACTTTGTTTGGCGGGACGAAGTCTACCCAAAGGGGCTTGCGGTTGCTCTCGTTGGGCCAAACGATGTCGTGCAGCGCAGCGCGGGCGCGGGCGGCGGCGGGGGTAGATCGGAAAACAACAAAGGCGTGGGTGCGGATCTGGTCGAGAAAGAAATCGACGATGATGTCGTCGTTGAGCGCGTCGTTTGGTGGTGTTGCGAGGTCGACGAGGTGGGCCTTGACTTCGTCTGGGCGAAGGGGTCGCATAAAATTCTTGATGTACAAAGCTGAAGTAGCAGGATGAACAGAAGGTATGACGTCTCTCTCGTAGTCCATCTCTTCCTGATAATCCTGCGTCTCAGCGGGAGGTGAACCGACCAAGTCGCGGGCGCGAGGCTTCAAAAGTTCTGGCTTCTCTGGTTTCGGTTCGCCGTCGACGTTCATAGGCTCCAGCCGCTCGTCGGTCGCGGGTGTTTGTTCTTCTTCGCCCACGCGTTTCTCTAATTCTGACTGGCCATTGGCTGTGCCATCATCAGCACGAGCGCGTTTCCGCGCGATTGCTTCTTCGGTCGGCGGTGGGGTGAGGGAGCGGCGTTTGCGCTTCTGTCGCTCGGCGGCAGGTGTAGCTTCGAGCGAATGAGAGCGCGTTGGTTCGACGGCAGCGTTTGAGTCTGCCGTTTTTTCTGATTGGGGGGCAAGAGTTGATTTGTCTGGTTGGGATTCCATCTCATTACCGGGCATAGGCATGTCTGCGCTCGGCTCTGCGGGAGGTGCGTCTTGGATAACAGTATCTTCTTGGGCCACCTCCTGTTGTACTTCTTTCATCCCAATGTTGTCTTCCGCGGGAGGTTTCGGCGCCTCCACCATCTCCTCTTCAGCTAAAGCAGGCTGATCCTCTCCAGCTTGCTCGGTATTCTCCTCGGTCGTCGGTGGCGCCTTTTCCACAGAGGCCATAGGTTCAGGCTCTTCCCCATTCGACTCTATCGCGGCCGGCTCGTCAATCGCGACCTCTTCCTGAGCTTCATCCTCAACTGTGGCATCGATATCTGTCTGCGCCTCCTCCTCCTTATCGGCCTCTTCGAGGCGCGCGATCAACTCATTCTTCAGGCCATGCTGCGCAAGACCGCGTCGCTTGAGATGGGCTTTGAGGTCAACGACCTTGAGCTTGGCCCAGTCGGTCATGGTCGAGAGTGATTGGCTAGCCGAAGCGGCTGCAGCCTCGTGCGATTCGATATCTTTCGACGATTACACGCGTTTATAGGTCGCGGCGAAATAGCTGAGGTTATGATTGGAGAAGAGAACAAAAGGAAGCAATGGTAGTTGTGGTCAGCGTAGGCTGGTCGCCTCCAACTTTCTTTCAGCCTCGTCGCAAATAGTCAGGTAGGCTCTGAGTGGTTTGGCCAATCAGGAGGAGCTATAGAACAATGGGAATTATGTCAGCACCAGTGCCCCACACTTGCGATCCTGCCCGATTCGGATTCCTAGCTCCACTTTTAAATCCTCAAAATACCAAGAGTGCTGAGAGAGAGTCACCTTGGACTACCTTGTTCAGCCTCTTCAATCTCTTTTGCCTTTTCATCATAATCCTTTACTTGTTTGCCATATGTTTTTTCTCCTCAAGTCACCATGTCCTCTATAGTGTCTTCATGCGACACTTGTGAACTGGTTTGAGACTTTTGCCGCAGTATCGGAATAGGACCTATCCAGAAACGTGGACCTCCTCCCCGATCAACTGTCTGCCCCCAAGTGTCAACTTGATTCAAGGCTACGTGAAGAAATATCTCACTCTAGCATACCTTTCCATCGCAGGGGTTTCCGAAAATCGATAGTTTCCTCATCGGCGATGACGATCCGCACAATGAGGTGATGTTTGAAAGACGGTGAGTTGGTGGTCCAGACATCTGATATCTCATCCGATGTCAGTCATCAAACAATTGTCAAACCATCCATCATACGCCTCAGAATCCGGCAGAATATCAGAGAACGCCCGGCCTCAGGGGTGTTGAGAGTCAGATGAACCAGCAATGAGCAAGGTTTCTATCCTGGATCATCCGAATCGGTCATGGTACCTAGGTGAATACAAGGTGAGGTTATTATCTAGCCAGCATCCCCCCTGGAGACCATCATCTCCATCCCTTCACCGAATCTTGCAGAACCTAATCACCTGCCCTGAAATCTGGGACCTAGATACGAATTATCATGCGCAAGATCTCTGACTCAAAGAGCCTCACAATGTGGACTGAGGCCACTTTGTGTCTGCCTGTAAATCCAATTGCCTGATGATGGTGATGATCCCCCCCCCTGTCCCCCTGTTCCCCTGGTTCGTCCCAAAGCATCACACGACCTCTTTGCGGCTGGAGCTCTCCGTAGCTTGTGTGGGTCTAGCCTAAACCACGTCATTGTTCTTTGGTGCCCGCTTTTTGTGGCTCCTCTTTCATGGCTGATGTTTGGCGCGGTTTTGCAGCCTCCACCTCCGCATTTTCGCTCAGACGATCAAAGAAGCCTTTGTCTACCAAAGCGCAGCAGTGTCACCAGAATGCAAGGGGGATAGTGGCAAGAAAATATCATCGTGGTTGACCAAGCAATTTGAATTGAATAGAGAGCTCCTAATCTTTTTGGGGTTTTCTTCCATAGGTAATCTCCCGCTCGTTCTCCGTGAAAAGTACATTACAAAACATAGGTCTTTCGGACTGTACCTGAGCCCGTCGTTACTTCAAACATTCATACACATTGGCACTCAATGCCAGGGATCGTTTTAGACGTCGAGACCGTCGACGACAACGCCCTTGTTCCAGGTCCACTGAAGGATCCTGGCCACCTCCGCCGCACACGCATCATCAACCAAGGCGCTGACAAGATACAGAGCTGCATCGACGCCGGAGCTGACGCCCCCAGAAGTCACAACACGCAGACCACCGAGCCGCATGGCAGCGCGACGAGCAATTGACTCGCGGCGGGTGGTGGAGCCCTTCCAGGACATGCTTCCCTTTCTATTGGTGCCATGTTAGTTAAATGTCTTGGAAACTCGATGCAGCGCAAAGAAAGCGGGGTAAACGAGGGGGGTGGTGGGTGATGTGGGAGCTAGCAGCCAAGCAGGAACTTGTCACGTACCGAGCGTTCGAAGGGCGGCGGCCGGAATCGGACTTGCGGCGGATGTACGGGTTGTCGTCCTCATCTCCGAGATCGAAGCGCAGGTTGTTGACGACGTAGCGAGCGCCCTCAATCACGTCGGTACGCTCCTGGAGGTAGTGGGTAGCAGCGTCGCTGCAGAGATTCTCAAAGGTGGTGAGGAAATCGGGGTGGATAGTAGCCGAGAGACCGGAGAGGATACCCTGCTTCGCCAGGAAGAGGGCGCCGGTGCAGACGGAGAGGATGGTTCGCTCGCGGGCGGGGTCACGCTTCTGAAGCTCCGAGAAGTCGGTGATGAGGCTGAGAGGCTCAAGCTCCTTGTCGACAACCTCCTTAGAGTTGCCGCCGACGACGACGAGGAGGTCGAAATCCTCGAGGCGCTCGTGAGCATCCTTGTAGGAGATCTGGGAGCCAATGATGACACCCTGGTCCGAGATGACCTTGGGATCGGGGCCAACGATGGTGATCTCAAAGGCCTTGCTACCTGTTACCACAAGGGGCGAGATGATCAGCGGAGATGTTACGCAACGAGCATGCACCTCAATGGTGAGGGGTAATCCAGGCCAACTTACCCTCGGGGTCCTTGAAGTCATGGCAGGCCGTGCTGAAGACCTCAAGAGTACCAGAGAAGTCGAGGAGATCGAACTTCTCGTGGATCGCGAAGAGCACATCAATGGGCTCCTGGTCAGCCACGGCCGAGGACTTGCTCACACTCATCTTGCCGGTATTGTTTGGTGTTTAGGGGGGGAGAGCTGGAGTTCGAATAGTGGTCGTGAACACGTTGGAATGATAAGCAGACAGGCACACAGGTGGATGCTGGCTGCTAAGCAGAGGCTTGTTGTAGTGAATTGACTGGTTGTTGATGTTGTGGATGGTGATGGTAAAGAAGAAGAAGAAGAGAGAACAGATGGAAGGGGGGAGGAGGGGAGTTAAGTACTACGTAGTAACAGAGGCCCCCTTCCTGGTGCACCTCTCTCCTCAGGTTCTCCTCATCCTTCACCCCTCCCATTGACCCATTGACCTAACATGTCCCAAGCAACTGCCCGCAGCGACCAGTAGCTGCTTGCTGACAAGAGCCTGGGCGCAGACAGCGCCCAAAGTGAGTGGCTCGATTCAAGTCAGAAGGGCAGCTCATTGCAGCTGGCGTCACTCTCCGTCTGGCGCGAGGACCCACTGCGAGCCGTACGTCTTCTGCAATTCCCGGTGGCTTTGGAAGTGGTCATGCGCCTAGACTGCGGGGTTAGCGCACGGCTCATCGACTTGTGGGTCTCCCGGGTGCGCAAGTTCAAGATACCGCCCCGCGGAAGGCGTCCCCACTGTCCCGAGAGGTACCCGGAACTCCCGGCTCGTCTGGCCGATCATGGAAACCAGCGGTCCCAGCCCTCTTTCTGCCGGCCGACGATGCCCCCACCGCCTTCCGCAACCGTCACGCACTACCACCGTCGCACTGTCGCACTGTCGCACTGTCGCGAAATCCCACCGCCCGGCTCGCAGTTTAGGCTCTGGTGGTTAGGTTCCCCCCCCCCTGTGGCTTCCATCCCCTGTGCCGGACCCCCAAGGCCAGCAACCAGCGGGCACCCAGCGGGCACCCAGCACCCAGGTACCTACAGCGAGGTGGTCCACTGTAGTCATCCCGCTAACTCTCGGTCGTCGCTTCCCTCCGAAGCTTATCCTCCACTCCTCAAGCCCACAAACCGCACCACTCAACCCAGATCGCTTCAGCATGCCTGCCACCGCCCGCCGCGCCGTCTTCCATCCCGATCAGGTGCCCACCCCCCTTCGCCGACAGCACTCGAATATAGCTTCATCCAGAACCCCGGAAGCCTCCATCTCTGAGAGAAAGATCCACAGTAATACGGGCCTCATCGCCTCGGTCTGCTCACCTTGAATCCTGCTCGCCCGGATGAGGCCGTCACGCCAGTCATGGCTTCATCGGCGTACGTCATTCCCTGAAAAACTTCCATTCCAAGCCTTCTGTCTCAACTGCGAACCAACCCCCTTGCTCTCTGGCCTGTGACTGCGGGCTGGCTCTCGCGACTCTCCTCTTCTTTGCCTACTGACCATCATCTCCACTCCTGTAGGTCGCTGAAGGATCTGTCCAAGGCGATCGTCGCCTTCCTCGCCGAACCAACCGCCTCCCTCCCCGATGACCTGTCCCAAATCATCGACGCCTACCTACGACGACACCAAAAATATGACGATGCTGCTGCAGACCGCCTCCAAGAGGTGCTCTCGTCCATCTTTGAGAAGCATATCCGGGACGATGCCGCCGCCCTCGCACCGTGGCTAGCCATCCTCCGTCGCCTCTTACCCACGCTTCGAACTCCTGAGCGCATCTTTGCGTGGTGGGATTCCTGTGCCGATCTTTTGGCTCGAGCGGCGCCAGAGAAGGATGCCATCGCAGAATCTTTGGCGAGCATCATGGACATCATCTCTCTGGCTGAAGAGTCCTACGATGGCCCCGATTCTGAACTTGCGTCGAATCCGCTTATCGACCGCCTCTTTACAGGTTGGATGAACAAGCTCTATCCAGCAGCCAGCGAAGGGTTTCCGAGCTCGGAATACAACGAGCAAATCACCCGAGAGGCTCTCATCGAGTTTGGGAAACGACATCCCAAGGTCAGCAACTCTCCCAAATGCTGGCACGAAATCTCTGACTGACTGACTTCGAATAGGACTTCTTTCTTGCCCTGGACCGGTATTTCGTCAAGAAGCAGTATCGAAAGGCTGTCTTGAGGTTCTTGGGTGACTATCTTCAGAATCAGCCGCATCATCTCCACCAGATTCTCCAAACGCCCCTTTTCGGCAATATCCTCATATGCTTAAAGCTAGACACCTCGACAACCGTGGTCTCGGCTGCACTGACGGTCTTGATCATGCTCTTACCTCATATGCCCAGCTCACTGGTCCCTCACCTCCCAACCCTCTTCAATATCTACGCGAGGCTGCTATTTTGGTCCCGCGAACGAGAAGGCGCTGTCGAGCCCCGTTGCGACGATTTCGATCAGGGTGCGTCTTGGGAAGTGTGTGGTTTTCAGCCTGATTTGGATGACCACCCTGTCTATCATCTGCTCAACTACTATACCATGCTCTATGGACTCTACCCAATCAACTTCATGGACTACGTTCGCAAGCCCCAGAGATACTTGCGACATGCCAACATAGCGAATGCCAACGATGTCGAGGTGCAGCCGACAGAAATCAGAGTTCAGTCAGAACGCTTTCGACGTTGCCACATCCTTCATCCCAACTTCTATACGCTAACCATCGATTCTGAGAAGACCGACTTTGGACGTTGGATCAAATGCGAAGCGCCTGAGGTCGTGGCGGAATGTATGGGGCTCTGCCTCGTCACCGAGTCGAATCAGTTGATTGGCCCGGCCCTACCATTGATTCCTGAGCCGCAGCCAGCATTGCCCGTACCCAGCGAAGAGTTCATCAAGGATGGTCTGGATCCGGCCCTCCTCAGCTCGACTATGATCGACAATCTTGACAGTTATCGACTTCCTCAATCTGCAAGTGTAGAATCTATGGTTAGCAGTCGAAGACCATCTGGCATGGCGCGCCGAGGCTCCCAATCGAGTCATCTGTCAACCCGAGATTCAGTTGATGCCAAGATGAAGGACCCCAGCGCCGATAGCCCAACTCTTCCCCCTCATCTCACGCAGTCCTCGTCCCATACGCAGCTACAGGATATGATTCAGTCAAACAAGGCCATCAAGTCCGGGTTGCACCAGTCTCTGGCAAACGACAGCGTGCCGTCCTTGTCCTTGAGCCATCAAGAATCTGTCGCAGAACGGCCTGCCCCTTCATTGGCAGCTGCGCCACCAACGATCAGCTCGCCGTTATCACTGACGGAGTCAAGTACACATCTAGCCCACCTACAGCGGCAAATTCTCCTGCTACAGAACGACTTGAACTTTGAGCGATACTTGAAGCAGCAACACATGGCACATATCGGTGACTTGAGACGGCGGCAGCTGGAGGAAGCGGCTACGGAAGCCGAAACGCAGAACCTCATCAATACGAGCCGTAATTGGAAGAAACGGTTTGAGGAAGCAAAGAAAGCAGAAATGCAAGTCAGGAAAGACTCTGAGAGAAGCCGTGGCATATCCAAGAAATGGGAAGCCGACCTAGCCAACAAGCTCAAGAAGTTACGCGACGAATCGAAGCAACACAAGGCCGAGATCGAGGCCATTGAAAGGGAGCTCGGCAGTTCCAAGGCGGAGTGCACCAAGTTACGAAGTCTATTGTGTGATGCAGAAGTTAAGGAGCTCAGCTGCAAGCAAAACATGCAGTCGATTGAGATTCGAAGCGCCGAGATTGAGCGCCTAAACGATGAGGTCCGAAGGCTTATAGTTGTGGAAAGGGATCATCACGCCCAGGAAGTCGAGCGACGGAGGGCTATCGATGCTGCGACAGAGGCAGAGGAGAAGTCGGAAATGCTAGCTCTCAAACTTGCGAGCCGCGAGGCCGAAGTAGAACGCAGCAAGAGACTCTTCCAATCCCAGATTGCGACCCTCCAGGCGAGACTATCGGAAGCCCAGGATGGACGGGGTCGTTCGTCACCGCAGCTGAGAGAAGCAGTTGAAACGGCCCTGGCGGCAAGTCGGGAGAAGCAGGCTGAGCTACAGAAGCAGTGCAACCTCCTGACCCGCAAGTACACCGCTCTCCAGTCATCGCTCCTCGATATGAAAACGAAGGCAGCGCCGGGTCCCTTGAGGATAGAAACTTCGACCGCGGCCGAGGGAGAATCAGAGTATCTATCCATGTCGGCGAACCCTGTCATGATGAAGCCACTACCGCATCGAGCTCTCTCCAATCCCGATATAGCGGAGGGCATCGCGTACAACGTCACACCACCCCTAGAGCCCAAACCGGGAACGCCCATGTCGCCAATGTCTGGTGGTTGGGGTCACCGCCCAGGATCGCCCTTGGGGACGGACGGCTCTGCATCCGGCTCCCTCTCGATGAGCCCCGACCAGCGGGCCTTTGGGCGCGGCGAGCCAGGGCGATTGATGGCTAGGAGCCACTCTGATCTATTCGCTAGCAGCTTGCAAGCTCGTATCCGGAGGGACTCGAAAGATAAGGGACGTGAAGAGACCGGAGGGGGGAAGAAGGATAAGAAGAGCTCGGCTCTAAGGGGAATCAGGGGCTTTATGTATGAATGAGAAAAGGACGGCAAATTGATGATGGATGTCAGCGATTGGATTACGATAGACTGGGCTCGGGCGCATGGGTGTAGAGAATCATAAAATTTCCTTTGGAGGAGTTCTTTTTTGGACTTGGGTTATTTCAAATACTCAGTTTGCTTGATCTCGTGCCACTTGCTGAGGAACTAGATGCTTGCCTATGGAGTACTTCCACTTGTATCGAATGGGTCACAACTTATCAATTGCCATTGTTCGTTGCGTGGTGGTCATCTATGAACTCTTTAGTTTGGCACAAGTTCCAAATCCTCTCGACTTTTGCGAAGTTGACAACGACCCAAATCTTACAATGGCAACTACCTAGTCCTCAGGAGTTAACCCAGACCCACGGTCAAATAAAAAACATGCCGCTCCTGGCGGGAAAAAAAGACAAAAGGCGAGTGAGGTTGAAACTTGTCAAAATACAGTTGCTCTTTCCAACGAGACGCATAGCCATAGGGTAGCGTCCCATGTCGTGGATTCTGCTAGGCAGCGAGCAGTATGGTGACAATTTTCGAAGCGGGGATTCAACGAATCAGAAGGCTTCCGTAGCTCAGTTGGTTAGAGCTTCGTACTAATATTTCAGCTCCTGCGAGCGAAACATTAGTAATGCGAAGGTCGCAGGTTCAAGCCCTGCCGGGAGCAAGTCTCAATACGCCGTCTGATTCTTCTTTTTGCAAGCTCATCTGTTCAATTTTCACTCGAAGAGCTGTCCCGGCCTATTCTCACGAGCTATCGATGTCTGTCATCCATCAAACCATCCCACATTGGCTTCCGTAGCTCAGTTGGTTAGAGCTTCGTACTAATAATCCAACAACAGTTGAATCATTGGTAATGCGAAGGTCGCAGGTTCAAGCCCTGCCGGGAGCAGCATCATTCCCTGCCGCCAAGTGGATTCTTTTTGCCGAGTCCTCGACTACATTTTGTCTGCCTTCGAGTCTCTCTGCTGCCTCTCGGTTCGCGATTTCGGCGCTGCTCACCATCAATCATCAGGACTGGCTTCCGTAGCTCAGTTGGTTAGAGCTTCGTACTAATAATTCGACTTCAATCGAAACATCAGTAATGCGAAGGTCGCAGGTTCAAGCCCTGCCGGGAGCACTTGACTCCAGTCGCCATCCTATTCTTTTTTCTCGACCGGATTTCCGTTGATATCATCTTTTTTTTTTTTTCCGTGCACCGCATGACCTCTGTCGTTGAGAAATGATGGTGGGATTATGTCAGCAGATAGGCGAGTTTCAACCCAGAGGGTTCGGGGAGTGACAGGTGGCACGTCCCTGCATGAAATTCGACAGGCTACGTCATTGGGCATCACAGACAAAAGGGCTGGCAGTTGAGGTTGACTGACCGTACGTACCTACTACCCCAGCTTCCTCTTCTTGCCCAACCAGACAGATAATCTCCGACTGACAAGGGCCGGATATCTAATGGCCGATGCAGATCCCCAGGGCTCAACTCCCGGTTGAGTCGGTTGGGAAGCGAGAGGGAAAGTTTGTTGTTGTTTGAATCCCTCAGCACCCCGCAGTTTTCGCGCCTGGGCGTGCATTTCTTGTGCACGTCATTTTGTCTTGGGCGTGACAGGCTGCGCCCGTTCGTGTCATCCCCCCAAAAAAACATGTTATGTCAGCTATGTTGAAGTTTGCACCAAGCTCCCTCGTGAGTGAGTCAGGCAGGAAAGGAGTGAGGCACGAAAGATACCCAAGGTACAGTCAAGGGTCTCTCTTTGTCTTGTGCGGCGATGGAGGGGAGGGAGCAGAGCGCGGTCTGGAGGTGGTAAGGGGGGATGCGGGGGGAGTAGGTACTTCGTAGGTACTTCATTTTTTTATAGGCACAAAGTGTGTTTCTGAGATGGTTGTCGGCTCATTTCGAATGGATTCCTGATGGTAATTCTTGTCTGTGATTGATTTTCTACTCTTCATGTGCCGACGGGGCAACGAGAAAGAGCTGCTGCAATGAAACTCTGGGTACGATAGCCGACAAAAGCGCAGCTCATCGAGAGCGGACTCTCTGAACCTCGCCTATCATGGGCTCTGTTAGCCCACTCACTGACTGCACCAGCCATCATGCATGCACAGCATGCACGGCCGATCCGGTTCCCCAGTCGCATGCCCATGACGGGCATCTTGCATCCAATCTGCTCTCCTGGCCGTCGGAGGCTCCGTTGGAGGGGGGATTTGGTTGGTCGATAATGTTCTCTCATTGAGGTACGGCGTTGTGGTTAGTTAGCCTGGCCTTTGTTTCCCTGCAACATGTGGTGAGCGGTGAGTATCTTTGATGCATGTTGGTTTGAGGAGAATGGTCGAGGGCTTTTGTACGAGAGAGAGAGTGGAGGACAGCCCTGATGGGTAACAGGTTCAATAGGTCGACTGACTTGTCCTTTCAGCTTGTTATGTATTTCCCAGCCAAGGAGGATGCGAAGCTAAAAGTGTTTAGGTATGGCGAATGTGAATACACAACTGTCAAGTGACTGATTTGTCAATGATTCTTATTCGACAAGTCTCACTCAACTCTCCAAGATCCCCCCCCCCCCCACCACAGCCACCTCCTAATCACTCTCGTCCCT
>JABFFI010000484.1:0-15536 GCA_013623725.1 Fusarium robinianum | reverse complement strand
CCCCCCCCCCCCCCTGAGTCCCGTCCGTCCCTCCCTAATCCCAGAAGAAAGGCCGCGTCGTAACCCCAGTTTGGTGCTTTGATCGTCAACTCCTCATATCAGAAAAAACCGGATCTCACCAGCATCACATCCATCCCCGCCGCAGAACATCGTTATTTCGTGCCGTGATTCGTCCATCCACTCCTGCACCTTTTCCCGATTCCGCTTACGTAGGCATATTATGCTGGGTCTTTTCATGGTGAGTTGTGCGCGATCTGTGTGCTGGCTGGCCTTTGTCTACGTATTATACATAGTAGAAGAACGATGCAGGGTCCATCCTTCAGGGAAAAACTGCAAAATTGCAGGAACAGAAGATCCTCGAATCTGCAGAATGCGAAAATTCAAGCATCCCGTTACGTGCCTACCTACCTACTCCGTGCCCCATGTCTGGGACAATAATATTTCACTCGTGCTCTGGGAGAGCTGGGGAGAGAGCAAGTGATTTCGTTCACTCGGGTAAAAACCCCCTTTACTTCGTCCAGACAACCGACGCGAGCGAGACTACGATGATGATGATCACCGTATTCTCCTTGCTTCACTGCCAGACATACTACGTAGTGCAGTCAATATGTTGGTCTGTCTTGGAAATGTCTAACATTCTCTCCGAGACGTCTGCAATTAGTACGGATACTTACATACATAGCACACTATTGGCTGCTGGGAGAGTCAACAAATGGCCTGGCTTCGATTTCATGACAACATTTCGCAATCAGATGCTCATACTGCTTTACATCATCACAATATGCGAATATACTACGAGAAAACTTACTAAAATACGATATTATCCGGAGGTTTTAAGGAATGGCACTCGCAAATGATACAAGGCGTTTCGCACATCATCCTCCTTCGTACATGCAACCTCCCGGGTAGCTGTTCAATGTACCACACACTTCTTTTTTTTTTTCCGAGCTTCCTACAAAGTAATAACTCCATACTTCGTAGTTCCCTGCTTCCTTCCATCCATTCAGCCTACAGAGCATGGTCACACCATCGCAGGGCCAATATGTCAATGGCAGATGGCTGCAAATCCCTCACACCTTGCCCCCATGATCCCTGCTTGATCCATCCCCCATCGTGAAACCATCACCGACTCCCCAAGACATCGCCCTCCCCTTCAACTTGGCGGTTTCATCCACCTGCCCGGACAAGGGCCCGTTCACCCTCCAATGCATCTCACCCATGGAACCAACGTCTTACTCATGTCATCGTCCCCGCTCTGTCCGACGATACCTTGTAAAACTCAGGCGCATACTCCAACAGCCAACTCTTCTCGATCTTGGTCACTTCCCGGATGAAGATCTTCCCACTGGTCTCCATCGCCTCGTGGAAAATAACCCAGTCTGCCTTGCGGTTGAACATGAGCGAACTGGGATGTGCGTACAGCACTGTCCCGCCTTCGACGTTACGAAACGTCCCGTCCGGGTGCATTCTCGCTGCATGTGCAAAGTAGCCGGCTGTCAGGCATCGCCGAATTTGCTCTGCCTTTTTGGTGTTGTCGGCTCCTGACGCTTGACCCGCCAGCGTCTCGTCGACGTTGATGCTGAACCGTTCCAAGTACCGTTTTAGCTGTGCCCTGATGCTTACAGCTCTGCTCATGGACTTGAAGTTCAAGTGGTTCTCATGACAGAACTTCCCCTCCTTCTTGCCCTTGGTGATGAATGCCTGGTAGGCGTTGAGTAAGGTCAAATGGTCACCCTCCTCTACCGCAAACTTCCTTCTTGAAGTCTCCATCCTCTTCTTCTCCCCATCGTGGTGAAACCATACACTAGCCCCTAGGCTAGTCATGGCTGCAATGGTCAGCATTTCGCTGAGGCATCCAAATGACTGTGCCGACAGCAACGTCTTTGCCATCATCGGCTCAACCGCAAGCTCGGCCATCCTACTCCCCAATGGCCGCGTCAGCTTAGCGTACTCGTCCAACGCTCCCAGGGCATATAGCAACTCGAGCGCTTTTGACATCAACTCGGACGGTGGGGGTGAAAGAAAGTTGAATCGCACGACGTTGTCGATTCCGAGAGCTTTCAGCTGGAGGATGACGGGAGCGAGGTTTGACCTCTGCAACTCTGGGACGTTCGCCTCGGGTAACGACTGGTAGCTCTGCTCAGTGTATAGTCGAAAGCACTTGCCAGGTCTGGTTCGACCAGCTCTCCCTGCGCGCTGCGATGCCGCTGCCTTTGAGACGGGCGTGGCAGTGAGAGTCTCGATTCCCGTAGTTGGGTCATACGCCCTCAGCTTCACGAACCCGCTGTCGATCACGAAGACGATACCGTCGATGGTCACTGACGCCTCTGCGATGTTCGTTGAGAACACCACCTTCCGGGTGCCTTCTGGTGACTTGTCGAAAACATACATCTGCTCCTCACTCGAGAGGCCTGCGTATAGAGGGAGTGGCAACAGGGCGCCATATCTCGATTCGAGCTCAACCATCCGTTCCGAGACGGCCTGTACAGCGTTGTCGATCTCCTCCCGACCAGTGAGAAAAATCAGGATGTCTCCATCTCCTTCTTGCGTGTGTATGTCAAACACCACGTTCAAGGCCTTTTCCACATAGTCTTCCGCGGGTGATTCCAGGTAGAGGATATCAATCGGATATGTCCTGCCCTCGAGGCTCACGATAGTTCCGATCGGATCCTGTGCGTTTCCATTCTCCTTGGAGGTTTGGTCCTCGGTACTCCGAGTGAAGAAATCTAGAAACTCCCTCGCCTGAAGTGTGGCGCTGCTGATGATGATGCGGAGCTCCGGTCGTTTCCGGCGGATCTTGTTGAGCAGCCCGAGGAGGATATCTGTGCTTATGGACCTCTCATGGGCTTCATCCACCATAATGACAGAATATCTGGTCAGCAAGGGGTCGACGAGCGCCTCTCGGATGAGTAGACCATCGGTGAGAAATTTGATCTCAGTGGCCGCCGAGGTGACGTCCTCAAAACGAATCGAGTATCCAACCTCCTTGCCTACCTCGCACCCGATCTCATCTGCGACACGAAGAGCAACCGTCGTGGCTGCGACACGTCGAGGCTGTGGGCATCTGGTCAGCCATTGCTTCATTTCATGGTCCCTGGGTCAGCGAAGCTTACCTGCGTGACGCCGATTGTCTTTCCGTCAGAACACCATCCTGATTCTCGCAGAAATTGGGGGATCTGCGTTGTCTTTCCGGACCCTGTTTGGCCAATAACGATCGTTACTGGGTGTGTCTCTACGACATAGAGTAGGCTCTCCCTGTGTTTGGCGATTGGGAGGAGGGTGGGAGGTTTGTGAAGGGCAGGGATAAAGGTCGAATCAAGGTCAAAGTCCGCCATGATGTAGATGTATTCATTGATGACGCCCAGATGGAGGAGAGAAAATCCATATATTTCCCTTTAATTCACCATCAGGGGTTCTTGCGCGCCGTATGCTCTGTCGGACCCATTGCGCCCTGATGGACTTGAGATTATTGGGTAAACTGTTACGATGCCAACATCCAAACCTTCAGGATATCAAAGGAGGTTACCCTAGAGCATTCTTTTTGTCTGGAGGACCTCGAATATGGCTGCCTCGAACCCAAGGCCACCAGGGACCAATAAGTGCAGCCCCTTAGGCGTCATTGTGGCGCGTGATGTGGCTTGGACAAGGCAGAACATCACTGGAGGGTGGGGCACGTCGTCAGCGCCGTCGTGGCGTCTTGGCCCGGCCGACCCCTCGCGCCTCATTACCTTATTATCACGAGCAAGGCCAATTTGAAGCGAGATCTACCAATTTCCCTTGGTTCTTCTCCCTTGGAACGAACTTATCAGGGCAGAGACCTGTTGGAACATCAACCAAAGCTGCCGCGATCGGAATATCTTCGAGAGAAATACCGTTAAGATGTCGGCTCCCACGGATGTACGTCGTCGCCCTTAGACTTATCTGGACTATTTATGCTAGTAGATGACGATCTCTCGGAGCTGCTTGCTGACGTTTCTCATCGCCACATATAGAACAAGAATACTACAGAGAGTGGCCCCGAGTCGCCTACCACTGTTCGACCGCTCGATATGGACGATGATGATGTTCAAGAGACGGGTATCCTAGGAGACGATGGGCAGGCTACAACTACCGCTGCCACCACCACTTCCCAAACACCAGCGACTGAGACTGCTCCGCCCAAGCCTCCCCGACCGATGACCGAGACGCAGAAGAACGAGTTAATCCTGAAAGAAGCCTTTCCCACAGTGGAAGAAGGTGTTATCAAGGCCGTCCTGAGGGCGAGCGGTGGTCGTGTTGAGCCTGCGTTCAACGCTTTGTTGGGTGCGCCACCCTCCCTTCCAACACCAACTCAAGGACTGAATATCAGACTAACGCGTGCAAAGAAATGACGGACCCCGACGCTGTCAATGATGACCCCGAAGATATCCCTCCTCCCCAACCCCCGCGACCCCAGAATCGCACGCAGCTTTCGCAACTGGAGGCGGACGAACTGTACGCGCGACAACTAGCGGAGCATTACGATAATGTGGGCGCCTACGAGTCCCGGACAGCCAACCGGGGCCTCAGCGATGGCAGACAGAGAACCCGGCAGGATGAATGGGATGAAAACGACCGCGAACATAGTTTCATGGATGATGATCTGCCTGTGATTCGCGAGAACTTGCGCAAGGGCTTCGTAGAGACGCAGACCAAGGTCAATGGATGGATCACCATGATGAAGAAGAAGATTGAGGAGAACTTTGACGAGAGCGAGGAGGCGACACAAAGACAAGGGCAGCCATTCCGCCGCCCAGGGGAGTCCAGCCGGCGAAGTGGCGACTACGAGCGGTACGATGCGGACCCTCAGGTGCTGAGCGACGACTTCGCTGGCATGAAGTTCTCAGCAGATGGGAGTAAGTTTCATCTCCTCCGACGTTCCGAACACGAGTCTGACACTATAGTAGCCCCGATGAACCGACCTATGGCCAACACCAACATGTACAAGCCGCCCCCGCCGTCAGCATCGCCAAAGCCGAGCACTGGACGGCGCGTTGGCTTCAAGGAGGAGACGGAGGAAATCAATATGTACGATTCATCACCACGCCTGCCGCCCAAGGACGCAGCTCCTGCTAGTGGTGCGAGGGGAAGCAAGTGGCAGCCCCTTTCATCGGTTGAGCCGAGCCCCATTGCGGACAACGATCCGTTCAGCCTCGGGGACAGTGAAGATGAGAGGGACACGAAGGAGAAGGCCAAGGATACCAAGTCAGATGACAACGAGAGGCTGAAGCAGGCCACCGCGGAGGCTATGACCGACAGTTTGGTCGATCCGCCCAAGGGAGAGCCAGTGCTGAAGAAGAACTAGGTGGATTCACGGCCGATATTAGGTGGGCGAGGAGCAATGGGGAAGGGGAGGGTAGATGGTGAAAACAGAAGAAAGCAAGTGGAAATTGTCTTTCTGTTGCTGGGCAGCCAGACAGACTTGGTGGGTGGAATTGACGGATTGTTGTTGCGAATATTTCCGTGTTGCTCAGTTCTTTCGATAGCATGGTGTAGCCTTGTCATTCACTCCCCGGGTTTTCTCTTACGTATGGCGTCTCGTCACCTTATTTCCCTATTCGTTCTTGTGTCGGTGAAGGTTGAAATTTGTGAAGCTCAGCTGGGCAACTCAAGACTGGGCACGACGGATTGATGACCGAGAGAGGGAGATAGTGTGATGCGGGAGGACTCATTTCGCTGGAAGCTCCAGATTCAGATACCGAACTCCAATCGTGACCATGGATGTTCATCTGAGGCAAGGATTTGAGGAGGAGAAAGAGAGCCCAACTCGTGCCCGAAACCGGAGAAAAGCAGACGAGATGGAGTAGAACTGGTGAAGGATCTGGGGGACCTGGCCTGGACGGAGAAGCAGGACGGAGAAGCAGGATGCAGACGCATGAACTAGGCGCAGTTACGTACGAAGTACACAAGCCGCATTGGCATAGGTAATACTATGGGAGTTAGTAATGGAGCTTGACGACACAGGTGAGACACAGATGGAAGGCCTGGATCTGGAACATGGTGGGAATGACGTTTCTCGTGGGTATTCGAGCGACGGAAGTGAGGGCAGCCCCATCTCGATGCAGAGTGTGCGTGCAGCATCACGCAGACTCGGACAGAACTCGACCCAGGCCCTCCGCCTCCGCCGCCATTGGGACCAAGCTCAGAGGCAGCTTGTGGACTCGTCCCGGCCGTCCAACACCGGGCCCCGTTTCACCTGTCGCTCGAGCACGGGGTCGGATACGGCATGGCTATTGGACATTCGGATAACGGCCGTCGGCGCAAGGAGGAGCTTGGCGTGAACGGGTCGAGATTAGCGGATGCTTATTCCCATGGTCGGCGGATGTGAGAAGCGGTCGAGATAGGGCGCTATGAGTGTAGTACTGTGAGACAGCTGGTGAGGTGTTAGGGAAATATTATGTAAGTCGTCTTTTTTGTCTAGTTTTGGATTTCCGGGAGGAAGAACCCGCCGTGCTGGGAATGCTGGTGGCTCCTTCCCCCCCGTCCGTGACCCGGCGTGGCACGCGGAAAGTGCTTCATCAAGGAACGGGGAAGGTAAAAAAAAGGAAGAAAGAGAAGGAAGTTACGATGAGGAAACGAAAAGTGAACGTCAGCGTGAGTAAAAGGACGAAGTAACAGGCCACACATGGTTGAAGCCCAGGACGCTACTTTTAGACACTTCGAAGTTATATACGTAGGAGAAGAGAAGAGGAGGAGAAGGAAAAAAAAAAAGACCCTTGAACATGATGTTTGTCCCCGCCTTGGCTGGCTCAATGCAAGATCCCAAAGGCGCTGGCTGGCTGACTGTGCTCCTCCTTTGGGGTTGACCGTTTATTTAGAACCCAAGTTGTTGCACCAAGGGTGGACGTCGGAGGGGTGGATTCAAGTCTCTCACGACGCCTTTTTGTCCAAAACCACCAACAACCAGCTAATAAAGACGCATTCTTTTCCACTTTATTCCTGTTCTTCCAAAAAAACACAACCCAACTAACTGTTGTGTTTTTCTGCCCTACCCTTTTTTTTACTATCAAATATCGTTTTTTGTCCCTCTGTGTGCTGTGTAATTATTTTTTTTGGCCCTCATTACTCCGATATTCCTGACGTTGGGTGAACGCCCGGTACTTCTGGGGCCGTTTTCGAACGTCGCCCTCTCTCGTCCCACGTCGCCCCGGCTTCCATCCCGACTCACCTCACCTCTTCTCTCCCACCCCCGGCGCTACAAGAGGACAACCTCAACGGGTCCCGTACGAGGGTGTAGACCCGCACAAGAAAGACGGCATTGCGCATCCGGCAAATTTGATATTGTTTGCTGCTTGGTCTGTGTCGTTGAAGTTCAGTTATCTCGTGAGTTGCCTCGGCTTCGGTGTGGCCATCCCCCGATTCACTCACTTCACTGCCCCCAAATCTACCTACCCCCATACCTACCCATAAACCCATAAGTATCCCGCAGCGGGCAGAACCACACAAAAAGAAAAAGAAGGCGTCTTGCTCCAGAACGCCCACACGCCCTTTCGCGCACGCCGGGCGGGCTCCCCTTGTTGAAGGAAGGATCCTGAACTCTTGAACCCCCCCACGTGCCCTCCCAGAGTCCCAAACTCGCAGGCCGCCTCTTCGGGTGGTCGGGTGATGGACCAAGACCCTGCGAGAGGACCTATCGTGTCACTCTTACATGAGGGGAAGGAGTTTTGTTTGTGAAGAAAGAGGGAGAGGGTGAAAAAGAAACAGAAAGAGAGAGCAACCAACGAGTCGTTAGGCAGACAGAGAGCGAGGGTTAGGCGAGGCATCATCTCGAGAGGCCCCCTCCTGCTCGCGCTACCTACACTGCACGACTACTTCGCCTGGACTCCAGCCTGGTCCTTCAACTGAGCTGATTCCTGGTCTGACTTGACACTGGCATTGGTAGAAGCCGAGGCTTTCGTTTAGATCTGTCTCGAGTCCCATCTTTGCCTTGTCTTGATACAAGATCATCACGGCTCTAGAAGTACCCCCTTCACTACCTTACCAACTACCTACCTACCTATCCTCCAATCTCCTCGCTGTTGCGCCCACTCGCAACATAACACGGACACAGACACACACACCCGCCCGCACGCACACACAGCACGCGGACAACCTATCTAGGCTTCTACAAGAAACCAAACTGACACAGAAACCCTCATATCATAGCTACGCTTCCTTATTGCTCAACTTCTTCTTCTCGAAGATCTGGTAGCCCAAGCTCTCTTCCCCTTCCCACTCGAGTTCACTCTCTCCAAGGGCCGCTTAAGGGCGTCCAAGCCGCAACATGTAAGCCTCCTCCTCCCTTGTTTCTCCTCACCATCCCACCAGATCTAGCCCCCAGCCCCAGACTCCCGCCCCAGCAACCAGTGGGAAGAGACCAGTTTCTGAACTGGGCTATCCTCCACTGCAACGCTGGGGACATTGGGATACCGGGCTGGCTATTTGTTTCGTAGCTGGAGGCGCTGGAAGCCTCGTTTTTTGACTGATGGCCTTCTATAGGAAGTTCGGCAAGCAGATCCAGAAGCGCCAGCTCGAGGTCCCCGAATATGCTGCCAGCTTCGTCAACTACAAGGCTTTGAAAAAGGTATGTTCCTTGTCCCCCCTTAACCCTCCGTTGGCCTCCCCGTTCCTGTTCCCGCTCCCGAAGCCCCCGGTTCCCGCTTCCGCTGTCATCTCGCAAGGTGCAGCAACTGGAGCGAGCCGGGACTTGGATCTTCTTTTGTCCCACTAATGGCTTTTTCATCCTTCCAACCTCGTGTTTGCAACTCCCATTCCCCAGTTTCAGCTTCTCAATTGCTTCCTTTTTCTGCATCACCATCACCCTACCCTTGCCCTGCTCACCACGGCGTTCCCGGGCTCTGTTCGCCTCCTCCCCATCACAATCCTGTTCCAGCTGCTGCAGATCTTGATCACCCCCTGCGGCTGGCATTGGCAGGCCGTGTGACGGGGGGCTGGCACAAATGCAAACTCGTGCTTCTCCATTCGTTCTGCAGCCCCAGGGCACGTTTCTTCACCATCGATCCGCACGCGACCCACGAGACCTGGGACACCTGCCACTAACACAGTGCCATGTAGCTCATCAAGAAGCTCTCAGCGACCCCGACCCTCTCCTCCCAGAACGATGCCCTCCGCTCGGTCACCCCCGTTGACTCCCAGGCCGCTCTCCAGGCGAACAAGGCAACCTTCTTCTTCCAGCTGGTAAGGATACTCCTAGGTTCCATCCTGCATCATGAACATCCCGGCGTCGTTGCTCACTGCTGAACAGGAACGAGAACTCGACAAGGTCAACGCCTTCTACTTGCAGAAGGAAGCTGAGGTTTGTCGACACCTCCCCGAGCCTCCTCGCTCCGTAACAGTCCCCAAACATCAACTATTCTGACGCGTCGTAGCTCAAAATCCGCCTCAAGACTCTTCTAGACAAGAAGAAGGTGTTGCAGTCGCGGCAGGGCGTCTCCCGACGCTCTGCCAAGTTTACAACCCTCGAAGAGGGCTTCCAGCAGTTCGCTACCGACTTAAACAAGCTTCAACAGTTCGTCGAGATCAACGGTACCGCCTTCTCCAAGATCCTGAAGAAATGGGACAAGACATCAAAATCCAAGACCAAGGAGCTCTACCTGTCGAGAGCTGTCGAGGTTCAGCCATTCTTCAATGCTACGGTCATAAGCGAGCTGTCTGACCAGGCCACCACGAGTTTGCAGGAACTCGGGGCCTGGTCAGATGGAATTCAGGTCAACTTCCAGTCGGGCCATGTTGTGACAACTCAGCACTTCGTGGGGACAGACGAGGCGGACGCCGACACGCTTTTGTTGGACACCGTCATCACAGGAAACCTCGAATCTCTACGGGACCTGCTTGCTAGAATGCAGTCGGCCAACCAGACTGGCGATAGTGACAGTTCGTTGATGGAGAGGATCACGCGGACTTTTCTGGCTGCCATCTCGGAAGCGCCTCAGGAATCCCTGCGTGTTCTTTTAGACACTGGACTTGTCGATCTTCACTCCTACGACGACATTAACGAGAGGAATTGCTTGCACCAAGCCGCTATTTACGGGAAACATTATGTTCTGGAATGGGGACTCGGAGTTCGTGTTGCCGTGGATAGGACGGACGTGTATGGACGGGTGCCGCTGCACTATGCTAGTCTTCACGGGAGACTGGAGATGTTGGAACTGTTGCTGAATGGTAAGTAGAGAGAGATTCTTACTGTTTGTTGCATTGCGCCCGAACATATAGGCTAACCTGAATTTCAGCAAACCCCAGGACGATCGATCTTACGGACCACGACAACTTCACCCCCCTAATTCACTCCATTATCCACGGACGCCTCGACTGCATCGAGCGCCTCCTCGCTCGATCTGCGCGAATCGACCCCGTATCTGACGCGGACCACGTGCCCCTGAATCTGGCCTGCGAGCATGGTTCGGTTTCTGTCGTTGAGTTGCTGTTGAAGCATGGCGCGAACATCCTCCCTGATGCCGAAGGCCTTTTTCCCCAGCACCTCGTGGCAAGAGCTGGCCAGACATCGGAGCTTCTCCTGCTACTGAAGCGGTATGGCGCTGATCTAGATCAGGTTGACAAGCTCTATGGATGGACACCGCTGGTTCACTCCGCGAGCGAGGGTAATGTCGACTGTCTGCAGGCTCTCCTCAAGGTTGGTGTCGATGCGAGCATTGTGGACGAGAAGGCGCTGCCCGCCATGTACTATGCCGCTTGGGAGGGGCATCTGGCTTGCATGAAGCTTCTAACACCTTTCAACACACGACCGCGTGCGAGCCCCTTTATGTTGCAACCGGCACTTGGCCCCCTCGAGACCAGCAGCGCTCCTCTCCCCATGTCCCTCGATCCTGATGCGATTCCCGAACTCGAGCTCCCTCCGCCGATAATCCCTCTCCGAAGATACGGACACAACTTCCTTGACACGAAGACGGTTGTCCAGATCACCTTCGGAGACTCCGACGAGCAACCGCTCATTTTCTTCCAAGACGGAAAATACCCAGCCGCGCGCCTCACCATTTCCTCCAAAGTCTCCGATCTCATACCGAAGAACATCATTCTGCCCTTCCAAGAAGATACCCGCATTGTTTCATTCCAGGTTGACAACCTGGAGACCTTCAGTCTGGACCTCGATGTGTTCCCTACTTATGGTGCGAAGGTGATCGCTAAAACCGTTGTCCTGTCGAGCATCTTTAAGGGGCTCCAGGGAAGTTCGGCGTGTTGCCTGCCACTGTTCGACCCGAGACTCCGAGCCATTGGGCAAATCAGCTTCAACATCCAGGTTATCAAGCCGTTCCGAGGCAAGCCTTTGGAGATTACCGACTTCGAGACGTACTGGAAGGCGACGAGTCAGTTTAACCAGCCTACAAGTGCCATAGTGACTGGCTCAAGCCTATCCGGCGATTATGTGAGGCTCTTTGTGCAATACACCAACGACGGAGTCCCCGTTCTGTGGCCCCGGTGGACGATAGCGTGTGGTGGACTGGATATCCCTGTGTGTCGGTTGTCGTTGGAGCAGTTCTCGACCATGACCGCGAGGAGTAACAGCCGCGCGGATCTGCCCAATCTTGTGAGCAAGACATCGGAGAGCATCGCCGAGGTCTACCACATTCTGGCAACGGCCGGTGTTACTCTCCAGGAAGCCCTCGCGCTGCTCAACCCTGGTATGCACGTCAACCTCCAGGTCATGTACCCGATGCCGGAAGAAGAGAAGCTGTTCTCCCTCGGCCCAGCTCTGGACGTCAATGTCTTCGTGGATTCTATCCTGAACATTGTCTTCGACCATGCTCGGGCACAGCGCGCCCAGTCCCCGGACATCGTGCGATCCATTGTGTTCAGCAGCTACAACCCTCGACTTTGCACAGCGCTGAACTGGAAGCAACCCAACTTCCCCGTTTTCCTGTGCAATGACCTCGGACGGGAGGAGACAACGGGCGTGAACAGTGTGGCGCTGAGCAGCGGCCGACGCAGCGCATCGATTAAGGAGGCGGTCAGAATTGCGCAAAGCAACAACTTTATGGGTTTGATTTGTTTCTCTCGACTATTGGTAAGCCACTCCCGTTTCGTGTCAAGTTTACGAGTGAGAAAAATGACTGACATATCTGTTTACAGGACATGGTTCCGGCTCTTGTCGATGCGATCAAGTCTCACGGACTAGCTCTTGTGATGGACAAGTCGTCTGACTCGCCCGACGCGAGCCCAATGACGGACCCCTTTCCGCGTCCTCCCAAAGGGGTGGACGGGGTGTTGAAAAGTCATGGCATTCTGCGATTCAATGATTCGATAGACATGTAGATTTTTGGGTCATAATGAAGAGATGTCAACATTACGACTGCGAGGACTAGCCAGGGATAGAAAATAGGAGCATGGCTCCAAACACAGTTAGGATAGACCTTCACATTGGGATTTTTCGAGGTTGTATTCTGCCTAGGTAGCCAATACCCATTTGACGCCATGTTTGCCTGTCGATTTCACGATTACGTGTCCATAACTCCCCCGTCCGTCATCATTTTTGGGCCGATTTATGCCCCCTTGTAGTCGTACCTCAGCGCCGATAATTCCTTCTCGGGGTCGACGCTGCACATCACAACCTTGGCCACTAGAACAACCACGTACACGCCGAGCGGTAGGTAGCCCATCCCAGGCCACACAGAAGCGTTACCAGTCCTGTCAATAACCCACCCCATCAATCCGAGGATAACGCCCAGTCCTAGGTTCAAGTAGGGAAGAAACGTCTCTAGAGGCGATCGTCTCTCGACGAAACTGAACGAGCTCCTTCTCCGCCTACGCCGTCTCCCCCTGGGAACGTAGTCCACCACGTCGTCATCCTCCTGATCGTCGTTCCCATTATCGCTACCCCGCGCAGACACGGAGGACGGACGCGTAGGGCGCGGCGTCTTGGGCCGGGCCCACGAATCTAGAAACGCGATGCCTGAAGAGGCGGGTGGCTGGTGGTGGAGGAGGTATGCGGTGGAAAATAGGGATGTGAGGCTTAGGAGGGCGAGGAGTGTGGTTGATGGGCGGATGAGCGCGGGGAGGTAGGGGATCGTGGCGAGGAGGGGGAGGGCGAGGAGGAGACGACGGAATTGGGCGTCGCGGGCGGCGTTTTCGGCGGCGAGAATGCCGATAAGGTCTTCTTGTTCTGGGGGGATGGGTTAGTCCTAGTTGAAGGATATGGAATGGTGGTTGAGTGTACCTTGTTCATCGAGAGCTTCTGGCTGGGAGTCTGTTGAGTCTTCTTCGGGGTATTGGAATGTCCGTCTCAGACGGGCGGTGGTGCTGCGGACGTTTTCCATAATGTCCCCATGTATAATTTCACCTGATCTATGCCATATGGATATTGGAAGAGAGAAGATGCCAATGGCATAGTATGTAGGTAGTTTCTTTTAGATAGGATGTCCGATGTAAGCTGTCGTCACATGCGTCGTTGAGGCTCAGCCTTATGACGCCACACGAGGCGACGCGGTCCCCACCACCCACCACGGGGCTAGTTTTTGCTGCCAAACCGGCATCGGCACCGGCAGCAAAATTTCCCCGACGACCCCCAATTCGATCTCCATCCCGCCCGCCTTCCTCGCCTGATATATCGCTGAGACGGGCGGTTCTTGAAAAAGCAACCCACCATCACCACAGCCAACGCTCGTCGCAATGTCTTCACAAATAGTCCTGCCCCGGCTCGTCCGGCGCAGGCTCGTCGCCGCCCTCAAGGCTCGACCCGTCACCTTGCGCCCCGCGCAGCGGAGATGGATGACACCAGCGCCGAGGGCCGGCGATGGGCCCTTGATGTCCCGGCGGGCCGATCGAGAGCTCCCAGGTAAAGCCCTACACAGTCCCAATGGCTTTAGAAAAGGGCAATTGAGCTAACGGGAAGTCTAGATATCAGCGAAGTCCGCTTCCGCTGGCGGCGCACGCTCCCGATCTTCTTCGCCATCGTGGCAACCTGCTCCGTCGCCATCTTCAACTACCAAAAGATGTCCTCCCCCATCGTGTCCTCGACCCTCTACGCGCTGCGTACTAGCCCCGAGGCCCGCGCTGTGCTGGGCGACGAGGTGTACTTCAAGCACCAGATCCCCTGGATCCATGGTGAGATGAACCAGCTGCACGGCCGCATCGACATCTGGTTCTCGGTCCGCGGGTCCAAGGGCGTCGGCGTCATGCGCTTCGCCAGCAATAGGCCCACGAGCCGCGGCTTCTTCGAGACTACGGAGTGGAGTCTGACGATGGAGGATGGGACGAGGTTGGATCTGCTGGATAGCGGGGATCCGTTCAAGGGGTTGACGGGGGCCGTGGATCAGACGGTGCCGCCGGTGGAGGATGATGCGGCGACGAGGGGGTTCAGACAGCAGGCGAATTACAAGGGCTGAAATGGATTGGGAAAGGGACGAGGGACGAGGGACGAGGGACGAGGGACGAGGGAATGGATGGGAACGAACGAATGAGTGGGCGGGCGTTGAGAGATGGGGGGAAAAAAAAGCATGATCCTTGGTACTCCGGTTGTAGTCGAATCTGTACAGTAGTAGATGGTGTGTGTATAATACAAAGCCCGCTATGATCTCCTCCTTTTTGCCGTACAAAGTTCCTCATACAATCAACATCATACATCCCGCTTTAAGCCTGGAGCTGCGCCTCCAATCGCTTATCCTTCAGCTCCAAGTGCATCTTCCTCGCCGTCTCTAGCTTCTCAGCGTGGTCCGGATGCCTCTCAAGGAGGGATACTAGGGCAGCTTCGCGATACGGCTGCGCGGGGGCCTTGCGCTTCTTGGCGTCCTGGAGCTGGACGACGCGGCCCTTGGGACCGGCGACGGAACCGCTGACAAGTACGGTGCCCAGCTCGTTGTCCACCATTAGGACCTTGAGGTTCTGCACCGTCACGTTATCGTTGCCCATTCGACCAGGCATCTTCTTTCCGGGGAGGACACGGCTACCACCGCCCTGCGAGGGACCCGTTGTTCCGATGGTACGGTGGTTCTTGGAGTTTCCGTGAGAGGCTTCCTGGCCCTTGAAGCCGTGGCGCTTCATACCACCGGCGAAGCCCATGCCGCGCGACCGGGACTTGACGTCGACGTACTGGCCCTTCTTGAACCAGTCCGGTAGGAGCTGCACACCGACGGGCAGCAGGCCGGACTCGTCGCGGACCTTGAACTCGGCGAGGTCGGCCTTGGGGGCGATACCCTTGGCCTCGTAGTAGCCCAGCAGGGGACTCGTCACGTTCCTCCCATCCCTGGAGCCCGAACCAATCTGCACGGCCCAATAACCATTCTTCTCACGGGTCTTGTTCGCGATAACCTGGACCTGATCGAGCTGGAGCACGGTACACGGCACGCGGATCTTTCCGACGAAGACGCTCGTCATGCCCTTCTTGACGGCCAGCACGCCCGAGCGCAGAGGCGTGGTGTTCTCGCGACGCTTGAGGGCGGCTGCGGGACCGCTGTTGAGCACGGGAAGACCGGCGGAGGGCTGGTTGAAACGCTTGTGCTTGCTGCGCGGGGGAATGGTGGACCAGCCGTTCTTGACGCCGCGGGTGGTGGTGAGAGGGAGGAGGAGGG
>JABFFI010000483.1:0-29310 GCA_013623725.1 Fusarium robinianum | reverse complement strand
GCGTGCGATCTGAACCGCGGCTGACAAGAAACATGCTGGAATGCGGGGTCTCGGCTAACACTACCAAATCCTCCTTGTTCCAACTGCATAAGGAGCCGCGGTTCAGATCGCACGCTCCACAATAGTAGATCGATGCGATCCACATCGCGCCAGAGCTACTATAAATATCCTCAAAGAAAGGAGCTTATATTGACTACCTACCATGCAATTGCGAATAGACAATATCAAGAACAAAAAAGTAGTGAGGCAGAGCGATTTCAAGTCAATTTTATTTGCTATAAAAATTCATCTATAATTTTCTTTTTTGACAAAAGAGTTCGGAGCCATGTTGAATGGCTCCTACATCTCTGTCGCTCGGTTGTTGTGTTGTCGTCGGGATTCGAACTGGTATCCTTGGCGTCTCCGGAATATCGTAATAATCGCCCGAGCCGTAGCTCTTACCCGTTCCGCCATGGGGGGCTTTGACCTGAACGCTTTCCTTGCGCCGCCTGCTTCCCCGAGGACTGACTCTATTACTCGGCCTTATATCAGTATGGGCGTCGCAGCCGTACCTGGGACGATGGGGTGGGCGCAGTGAGGGTCGTGGAGCGTGCTTGAGAGCGGTCGCCAGCGGTATGAGGCTGATTGGTGAACCAAGCGGGAGGGGTGAGCAAGCCGACAGATGGCGACCACTCTGCAACGCGGATTTTCGGCGCCAACTGTTGAAGCATTTGGCAACACGTAATTCGGGCCATCGCCACAAATTCCAGTGTCTTGAAGCCATTCACACAACATCCGAGCACCCTTTCCCACACCACACTGCGATGCGCCATCACTATCACACAACCACATCGCCATTTGCATATCCACGACCGCGCACTAGCACACCACGACAGGACAAAGGAGATAGCGGATTAAATGGGAGAAGGTTCGAAAGAAAGTAATAGCCCAGGCACTACATGAGCATTCTTCGAGCTTCTTCCACCCATGCATGCAGCACTTGCTATATTGGAACCCCTTATCCACGCAATGGCGTCGAGGGCCGACTTGGGGTGGGGAGCTCGATAATCCACATCCTAGCGCACTCGTGCAATAGGAAGTGCAGTGTACGTATCGGAGGACGGTTCGTAGGACACCAAGAGGTGCGCGATTTGGGTTTCGGTCGTCGAGGACGAAGACGGTCGGTCGGGTATCGATACGACGACGAAAGGAGGCATAGATCGGCTATATCAACTAATACACGCGTTGATCTCATCCATTTTGAATCTAGATGGACCAAGATATGGAGTATTTAGTTGGAAAGTTTTTGATGTCCGACTGAGATTTGGGGGACATGTGATGATGAAGGATGGAAGTTGATGAGGCTGGGCCTGTGCGGGGATGAAGTATTTGTCGAGCGGGAATAGGGCTTGCGGGTATAAGCATACCCGGGAATAGGTAGCTACCCAACACCCCCACCGTCGGTTAGGTCTACCCTGGTTATTGCAACTCCATAGAACAGTGGGGATGGGTGAGATGTATTGCGAGAATAACTTCGCACACACAGAGGATCGAGTATTGCTTTGGAGATGCAGTTGTGGAGGATGGACGGATTGTGTGAATGCGCCTACAGACAACACACAAAGAGCTTTGATGCACTCGTACAGCTTAAACAATGTTGAGAGTGTCCATTCAATTCGCGAGGTTAATTCCACAGCAACACCTTGGCCGTTCATTTTAAAACCTCAAGACAGCGATGTAAGCTGCGGGAGTTTCCGCAGAAGATACTGAATTAAAACAGGTGATGCAAAACATGGGCTGGATATCGGTAGTTCAGGGTAAGTGAGTTTGGTGTATGTACTTCCAGCTGTGATTCATTGATCTAGTTATTGCCCAGCGCAGGTGATCATCAGAGATGCACTCTAGTTCTTATCATGCCAAAATACAAAGTACCAAAACCAATAAAATACCATGAAATCCCAGACGTATACCCCGTTTTAAAGTCGGTACCCCATAAATGAATTAATTCTCTCAGGTTGATAAGAGCAATATTTCTGCCCTCCTAATCTCCTCAAGACATCTATCTACTAATCTACGACTCCATCATTGTTGACCTCCATCCCATCCATGGATCTCTCGCTCACCCCGCTCGCACGGCCCTTTTTGGACACGTGCCAACAGTCACAGGAAGCTCTGGCCGCCCCCGCCCCACAAAAACTCGGGCACCTGCTGAGACCAAGAAACGTCAACTGGCCCAGCTCCTGCGTAATGCCACGTGAAGATAAGGTAAACGATAACAAAAAAATTGGCGTCTACCTGATTAAGCCACATTGCATCGCTGAGCCAGGAAGTCACACCCAAACAAGAGCACCAGCCAGCGTGAACCACAAGCCGCCCTGTCCCTTTTTTTTTTCGACTACGAATACTAGGCACACAAGCGGCCAGCCTAAAGAACTCGCCGCTCGCTTCCTTCGAAACGAACTCCTCCCGGCCTTTTTTTTTTTTCCATCATACGTTCGTTATCGTACAACTTTTACCACGCCCTGCTCCCGAACCGAACAAGATATCGACACCGGATGGGCTTGTGATCGAGAACTCCCGATACCGATGTCCACACTGTCTCCTTAGAACCGGCAACGCAACACCAGGCGATCCTCCTCTAGCTATCGTGAAATACGACCTCTGTCGCCTGGCGCGCTTGGATGCGCTCCTTTCCAAACACCTCGCCGAACCGAATACTTCAACTCCCTCCGCTCCGTTGGCGCGGCCTTCGCCAGCCCTCTCATCGCTCCGATGTGGTGGCTATTCAGGGCCCTCTTCAGCTCCATCTTTTTGCTCAGCATCGTATTATCCATTCCTGTCGCATTCGATGTCGGCGGCCGAGATAGCGGGCTCGCGTACAGCCTCGCCCTGTCCCTCTTCTACGTCGTCTACTCGAGCCTCGAACTTGTAACGCCCGAAAAGTCCCGGTCGCGCTTCGTCATCTCGGCATTCCTCCGACTATCCCAATGGATCATCATCCCATCATTATTGATTTGGGCTCTGGGTCAGTTTGCCGTCGATGCGGGCAACACCAACTGGGTAGAGCGGACGCTGAGCGGCCTGCTCCATTCCAAGAGCACAAGCTGGACAGAATGGACATTTGGCAAAGATGGTTTGCTGGAGACGGTCATGCTAGGAGGGTGGGATAACATGCTACGATATTCAGGACCTGTGTTCCAGCTCTTGGAGGGTTTCTGCACTTTGCTCGTTATCCAGGCGGCGGGACAGCTCACGAGGTGGCTCATTAACAGAGGGCGAAGCGATACGTGGATGGTACGTTGTCTCGTCCCTGGCGAAGCATCTCTGGTGCAACTACCTGCTGACCTTTGTTTCCATAGATCATCCTGCTCGTCTTCTCGAGCTCCATCATGGCGAGCGCCGTCTACTTCCTCTGGCGGGTGGCGCAGTTCCCTCAAATCAGTAACCTTGACGCCACCCTTATCGGCATCGCCATGACCACGGCTGTCTTTCTCTGCGCCTTTGGCATCGGTAGCGGCCGAGGCAACCCGATCGAATCATCGCTCCTCTTCGCTTACATCGTACTCTGCGTCTACCAAATATTCACCGACTATCTACCCTCGGACAACGCCGACCAAACCGAGGCCGACAGCTCCCAACCCGACATCCCTCCTCTACCGCCCATTATCATGGCGTCCTACTCCACCTTCCTTCACATGGTGGGGTCTCTTCCATATGCCATTCACTCATCTTTAGCCCTATTATACGCCGCTTTCCAGACCATCACGCCATCGGTCATTATCTCCCTCACATACCGCTCGCTAGTCTTTTATTGTGCGACAAGAATTATTCCCTCGGTGCGGAATTCTGGCGCGCGAGCTATGATGCAGGAACCGGACTGGGAAGACTCGGAGACTGCGAACAGGCTCTTGGGTTTCCTCAGCTGGTTCTCGCCCTCTCTACTAATAGCTGTCTATACCAGCTTACTGTTGCAACACTTTTCAACGAGCGATGGACCAGACGGCTGGACACTAAGGGGCGGGGATGTAGGCGGCAGCACCTGGCAATGGACCAATATTGGGACGACGATGGTCCTCTACGGTGTGGAGCTCTACCTGGGCGCCGACGAGCACGACCACTGGAAGGTCGATTAAGAGAGGGGATGTTATGCCGCACAAGGCATGTCTACGAACCTGCGCTGAGAATCCCACGGCGCTCAACCTGCAAACACGATTTGGCAGAGCTTCCAGCCCAAGGCTAGAAGAAAAGAGAGGGCGTCGACTTTTTTTTTTCCGGTACTGATACATATCCAAGGCAGCATGATGAAAAAAACTGGGATCTCGGGCTTGGGATGGGTTCAGAAGGTAGGGACAGGCGCAACACCTGCATTTGGCGTTGGGGAAGGGGAGGGAGGCTCTGGGCAATTCTTTTTCATCCCTGGTTTTCTGATTCCATTGTTGCGCAGCATGGCGATATTGATATGATCTGTTTGGTGGTTTTGTTTTCTTGGTGTTGAGTGCGCTGCGGTGAACGCAGTGTGTGAGTTTTCGGCGACACTGAAGATGGAGGTGTCTTGATGTCGAATGATTAGTTTATTAATGAGAAGAAATCTTTAAATGATTGATATGTTCCCTATGTTCCAGCCTACTATGTCACTTTGATCATCAATCAATTGCTCAGCACAGACTTGTCCAGACAATCAAGAATTCTTTCGATATGTTGCGGCTCTGATACGTCAGAAACGCAAGTTCGCACATCATCCCGTCCGCCCCCCGCGAGCTGCATAAAGGCATTGACCAAGAACTCGACCGGGTCATTCCCGGTGTAATCCGGGAAGGTGTTTGACAATGGCTTTGTTCTCAACTTGGCCTTGAAGGCTGTAACGTTGGAGAGGACGAGGAAAATCGGGATCGAGTGGAGAATTGGCGAGTGGACGATATGGTCGAACATGCGCAGCGTCTCCTTGAGTCGGTTGCTTGTCCTTGGCTCGTTTTCGTCGTAATATTCGCTGTACAGCGCCATGTCGACGAAGAAGACGATACAGCGCGCGTCGTCGAGGGCGTGGAGCCATTTCCTCTGTCCTGCGCTTCTGGTTGATATGTCGATGATTTGGAGTGCGTGGTCGCCTCTGTTGACGAGGGATTCGCGGATTAGGGGACGGTTGGTTGGGTTGTCGAGATGGAACCAGTCGTGGGTTGTGGGTTGGTAGTCTGGGGCGAATACTCGTTCTAGGTGGTGGTGGATGATGCCTTTGTTGGGGCTGTTGCATGGTGGGCAGGTGAGGAATGAGTGGTTCTGGATTGTGAGGATTTCGTATTCGATGTCGGCAAGTGTGATGCCTTGTTGCTGTAAGAGACCGGCGAAGGTGGTGGTTTGGGTCATTGATATCAGACGTCGGGCGGTCTCATACTCTTCCACCTCTTTATCTTCCAACGCCTCTTGGAGATTCCGTATCAAACCATCCACTTCAGACCCCCTTGGGCTAATTTCTCTTCCATCCTGGAGTTTCTCCAGTACTTCGTAGCAAACGTCCTCTGCGAGCTTGAGAACCGTCTGTCTCACCTCATCCCGAAGACCGGCGCTTTCTTGTTCCGACAGCGGGCTCGTCAAAAGACGTGTTTGCTTCCAGAAAATATCCTTCTGCTCTATATTTCCGTTCGTCATGACCTTGACTCGCGATTTCAATCTCGCAGCTTCTTCTTCGAGCCATTTGTCGATTTCCTCTGATCGTAGCTTGGCCTTGTCATCTGGTAGGCCGCATCCACCGGGTATCGCCTTTTCGAGATCGTCGTCTTCGAACCATGAGAACTGGCCTTCTTTGGCCATTGCGACAAACGCGTGAACTGAGATGATTGGATATTGAGAGGATAGCACACGCTACGATGACAGACGAAAATGAAGCGATTCTACCAAGTTGATGATCCTTGACATGAGGTCGGATGAGGGTGACATCGTATCATCACGTGGAATCCAAGTTAGTGACTGACTGCTACCTTGCCTGAGATAAGTAACTTGGTCCCCTGACACAAGATCCTAGACAGTTGGAGGATGAAATATACGAGGCCGACGACAGCAGAAATCCTCAGATCGCTTGGTAGAATGAATAAACAATCATGCCGGGCAAAAATTCAGCAATTCACTTCTTTCGTCCTCCAAGTCCTCAGCAGTTGATCCTTTTTAGTCGCCGCTTTATGCTGCTTCGGTGAAGGCATCTCTACGGCAGCTTGGCGTAGGGAAGCATATCATCAGTCCCATTATGCTCGATGTCCAATTGCTCTCCCACCGTCACGGCATCATCCAAACTCTTCTCTCCGTCCAGCCATGCCCGTCCAACCTTGTGTCGTCTCTGGTCTCGCCCCAAACCTGATCCCCTAGATCATTGCTGCTTCCAACCCTCGACTCAAGCCTCAGACGGAAACCCCTTTGCTGCGCCTTCTTCAAATCCTCCCAGGGCTCCTCTCGCGGGGCTACAATCTCCTGCAGATTGTCAGATATCGACGAGGTTGACAGATGGGCCTTGCCTCGCAAAGGACTTGCTTACCTTCCCGGGAGATATTATCGCCCTCATTCTTCCTTTATGAGATCTCATGCAAGTATCGTGCGCATGTCTAGGAGTCAGGGGCTCGGTGCTCGGCCAGATTTCCGCAGAGGGGCCCTCATCTAGGCGCCCTCATCTAGGCGCCCTATTCGTCTTCTTCTTCTCTTTTCTTCTTGATGTAATGGAGATGCCCTTCGGATGGTGGCTATCTGCGCGCTCTCGGGGGCTCTTTCATTTCCTGCGTATACAAGTCTTTCGCTCTGGCGTCACCTGTAGGTGTTGCTTCTCAAAATCTTGCTCTCTTCCCAAAGTCGTCATTGTACTTGCCGTTTCACTGTTCTCGAATCTCGTTCACATGTCTCGAGAGTCAGGAGCGAGGGTGCTCGCCAGACGTCCATAAAAGCGCTCTCCCCCGCCCTCTTCGTCTTCTTCTCTTCTCTTCTTTTCTTCTTCATATAATGGAGGTATCTCTTCGGATACCCGCCGGCTTGCGAGGTTCCGACGCTCAAGATGTCGGCGCAGGTGCTGCTTTCTCTGGGGCCCCTTGCGCTAATCCCCCAGAGGCGCAGTAGGTCTGGTAAGTCCCCGGCTTAATTTTTTATTTCTCTCAAGGAGAGGAGAGGAAAGGAAGGGATGGAGATGGGATATTCCATAAGCTAGGTATGGAGGAGGGGAGCCGCTGTATTTATTCCTGGAAAAAAAAACCAAGCTTTGTTGGGACTGGAAGTTTGTGGGATATGTATGGATAGTTGCTCTTTCGGCCAAACTCTTACTTTTGCTTTGCTTGTGACTCACCAATGACGGGATATTTATGCGAGTTTATTGAGAGTGCGCGCCACGTCTCCCCGTGCCTGGATGGTCTGGGTTCATTGACCCCACGCCTGGGTCAAGAGTGAGGCTATTCACAGGACCTGCCTTGGTAGGGCAGTTGGATCTTTCTAGGTTTCGGTTGTCTCACGGACGTGTATTTAACGTGATCGTCAGCACCACGAAAGACACAAAATTCCCAAGGCTATGACAGTCACCGCCCTATCAAGGAGAAAGAGGTCGATATCTCTTCATTACCTGAATGCTAGATTGCCTCTTTCATAGCCTTATAATATAGCGGCAGAATTAAGAGAGTGAAATTTATAGCTGCTTAGGTCTAGGTTTACGATAACTTGAAAACTCTCCCTAATTTACGTTATTTAATTTAATTCAAGTTACTAAAGGCGCTCTATAAAGTTATAATTACTATAAAGTATTAATTTTATGTGATTAAGGTCTCTAGATTAATTTAGTTGTCATGATTGGATGAGCTATTTTCAGTGCAGTTTCTCTATGGTCAACTTGTTTTAAGTGAGTGGAGAGCGAGCAGCTCATGTAAAACATGTCTAACCTCTCATCCATACCTCCTTAACTTGTGCAATTCACCACCTCCACGTTCTCACCTCTTCATCCCCATCTCCATCCCCCAACCATGGCCAACACCTACGCAACCAAGGGCCTTCCGCCCCCTCCAACAGTCTCCAAAAAGACCCTCCCCATGGCCGGTCTCCTCGTCGACGTCTACGGCCTCGACGAGCTCCCCGCCAACCTCCCCATCACTTGCCTCTGGCTCCTCCACCCACGCACCCGCACCCGCGCCCGCATGCACGACATCGCCAGCCGCGTTGTGTCCGCCTGGCACGCCCACACTGACAAGCTCGCCCAGCCTCGTCGGGGCCTCATCGCCCTGGCGTTCGACATGCCGAACCATGGGACGCGGCTGGTCAGCGAGGAGGCTAACTTGGCGTGGGATGGGGGCAATGAGAGCCATGCGCTCGATATGCTGGGGATGGTGAAGGGGGGGTGGGCGGATATGACTGGACTTATGGACTTGGTGGCGGGTTATTTGGGGAGGGAGGTTGATGGGCATGTGTGTTTGGGGTGGAGTTTGGGAGGGCATAGTGCGTGGGAGGCGTGGTTTGGAGAGGAGAGGATTGATGCGGCTGTGGTTGTCGTGGGATGTCCGGACTTTATGGGTGAGTTTTCAAGGAATCCGGTGTGAATTTCGAATGATGGAGGATTGGAGTACTGACAGAGATAACCCTGAAAGGCCTCATGGGTGACCGTGCTGTTCACACACAACTCGACTGCGGCACCTCCTTCCTCGGCAGCAAATACTTCCCCCAGGACCTTGTCAAGACATGCCTCACCAACGACCCCAAGGCCCTCCTCTTCGCTACCTCCTCCGTCCCTACAACTGCACTCTCTTCCACCGAGCAGGCCCGTCTACGAGCTATCCTAGATGCTCGCGTGCGCGGGAAGCGACTCCTCCTATGTTCGGGCGGCGACGACGCGCTGGTTCCGTACGCGAATAGCCGGCCGTTTGTGACAGTTTTAAAGGAGGCGGTTGGCGAGGGTGGGTGGTATGCTGAGGGGGATGTGGTGCTGGAGGATCGTGTGTATGAGGGTGTGGGACATCGGTTTAGTGCTGGCATGGTGGAGGATGCGGTGAGGTTTCTGGTGGATGCTGTTGAGGCAGGGCCAAGGGGGAAGGGGACGGAGAGGAATGGTCGTCTATAGATATCCGAGAGACTCACAGCCAAGGCCTCGGCGCATCTTCATCCATGACTTCACATCCCGCTTCCATGTTGACCACTAACCCTCCACGATCATCACCTCCCTCTGCTTCAGAAAAAATACCCTGCCAGACACCCCAGGGATTCCTCCTCGCTCTCTTCCCCGCAAGACTCTCCCCCTTCCCATGAGGATCACTCCTCCACTCCCCCATCGCCAACCCAACCCCTATAACCGCCTCCTGCTTCCCCTCCCCCGTCATCTGCCCGCTCGCGGCGGCTACCATCCCCGGCGGATCTATCCCCACAAACGCAACACGCCCAAGCGGGAATCCAATGGCCGCGCAGTGTCCGTTAATAAGCCGCTCCTTCTTAAACCCATGGCTGACGATGGTGATGTGTCGGGGCCAGGCCCGGAAGCGGGTGTAAAAGAGTGTTAGCGAGAAGAGCACATTGTGGTAGGAGTCTAGTGCTCGATCTTCGACTTGGATTGCGTCACTGGTGAAGTTGTCTGTGAGTAGGTCCCAGTAGTTGTTCTCAGCCGCAATGTTTGAGTAGCTCTGCGCTTCTGAGATTCTCGTCTCTTTACGCGTAGGGCCTCTATTCACAACCTGTCAGCGAAGGAGGACAGTGTAAGCCCATTTCGAGGAACCTACCCGGAAAAAACGAGTGCGGCGTTGGAGGGATCATGGGCAAGAGCCTCAACGCCAGCTTTGATATGATCAACGAATGTAGGCGTCTCCCCGCGCTGGAAGTCGGCAATGAGCCACTCGGCTTCATCGGTGCCGCGAGAGGGACCGCCGAGCCAGATGCCGTGGCAGCAGACGATGATGAGGTGGCTTCGGGGCATGGGGGGGATGTTGCGGGAGGGATGGTGAGGGGATTCAGAAGTGGGAATAGGGGATTGGAGAAGATGCGAGGAATGAGGGTCTGATCATGTGATGTCGTCCAAAGGAAGTGGTATGGTTGTGTATAAGAGAAACATTCTTGGATCAAGATGCGGGAGGACGAAAGGTCCAACCTAGAGAGAACAGCTTGGTATGCTGGAGATAGTCGTACATTCGTGGAAATCAAGGATGGCGTCAGAATAGAGTATTCCCCTTGGGAGATGAAATATAGGTACAAGCCGCGCCCCTTGCTAGCCTCTATCTCGAAGACACGAGATCCCATTCTATGAACCCCTTCGCTCGTATTGATAATAGTACAAGATGCCGCGAGTGATACAAAAACAAGTACATTTTCCGCCCGATTCTTTTTCTCTATCATGAGTCTCGTCGACCAGTCACCATCTTTGATGAAAAGGGATCCGCATCAGCAGCCTTCTCCGCCGCCTGTTGTGCTGCGAGCTTCTTCTTCAACTGGTTCCTCTTCATCTTCGCATCGTCCGCCCTGTTGGCTTTCCATCTGATAGGTGGTTTGGAGCGCGGGGTGATGGGCGCGATGGGTTTTGCGCCCTCTAGGCGGACAAAGGGTGACTGGGTCGGTCTCTTGGCCTTCCGCGGCCGGCCAAAGATCCGCTTGTAGCCCATGTACTTCTTTGACGATATCACTGGCCGTCCCATGATCTTGAGCATGGCCTCGGTGTACTTTTGTCGGTGGTCTTTGGCTTGCGACCTGACATCTTGTAGTCGAGCGGCGAGGTTCTCGACGGCCTCGTTGGGAGCCTGTGTAGCTTCGTTGGCCTCCTTCAGGTCGTTCTGGATGGCCTTTATAATCCCTCGGTATCCCTCCTCCTGCTTCTTGTGGTACGCTGCTTGCCGTTGCAACTCTGAGGTCTCTGGGAGGACTTCGGGAGACGCAGGCGGTTCGCCATCGCTGACATTCGCAAAGGTCGGGTTATTCTTGGGGGATAGGTAGAAGTGCCGTCTCGCCTGCTTGAATTCCCTGGACTCCTCCTCAGTTAGCTTCCGCTGTTGAGAGAGCTTCGTGTAGCGATAGAGCTGAGACCGTCCTGGTCTTCGGGTGCCGACCTCTCGTTTCCGGCGCACAATCTCCAGACCCAAGAGTTCCCTCACGAGGTAAAGACTCCCTGTGACAACGACAGGGCCCTCTGGCCCTGCCTTTTCGCACGCCCACGGGAGAGCGCTTTCGATATTAGCCTTGCCGCTGTACACTTGGTCCGGGTTTCGCACAAGTTGCGCCACGATTTCGTTGCCGAAGTCTGCAGGTGCTGGCTGAGGGTCGTTGGGCCGCGGGGTGAATTCGACAAAGGCGAAGTTATCCTGGGGCTTTACAACCTTCTCAAGGATCCTCTGGAAGGGCTTGTGCTTGCTTGAGGACAAGCCCATGACCCAAGTCACGGGCTCTTTCCCCTTGCGCAGGCGCTTGTTGACGTGACGTACGAGGCCCTCGATCCCCAGCATGTTGTGGGCGCCGTCGACCAGGACATTTCGTGGTTCGGGACCGGACCCTGGTGGTGTGACCTGGACCTGTTCCATCCGTCCAGGCAAGAAGGGTTCGAGGGCCAAGAGCTTGTCTAAGTTGATCTCCTTTAGGGGGAAGAGGTGTCGGAACGCCGTGGCTGCGCATAGTAGGTTCTGTACCTGGTAGCTTTCGAGCTTCCATTTTGAATTGTCCAGTGTCATGAGGAGGGGTTCAGCCTTCCATGTGAGGATGATGTCAGTCCCTATTTCTCGGGCATGCTCTCTCAGCACACGGACAACGGAAGGGGGGTTAGTATGATCGACAATGCAGGGGACGGCTCTTTGCATGATTCCGGCCTTGACCTTGGCGATGTTTTCGATATTGTTTCCAAGGTATTCTTGGTGGTCGAGGCCAATCTTGGAGATGACGGTGATGGCCTTTTGCTTCATGGAATTGGTGGCGTCTGTGGCACCGCCCATGCCAACCTCAACGATGCCGTATGGAACGTGCATCTTGTTGAATATGCGGAAGGCCGTGGCGGTCTCGAGTTCGAACGGTGAGAGTCCCTCGGCTTCCTCGCCGTGGTGGAACCTCCAGCCGGTAGAAATGCGATCATACTTGGCCTGGACATGCGCCAGCTCCATCTCATACATCCGGGGGTTCACATAGAGGCCATTGATGCTGATTCCGTTATGTCTCTCTGGAAAGGCGGGCGATATATAGCTTCCATAGCCCACACCGGCGAGCCTGAAGAGGCCCGCGAGAAAAGCGCAGATAGAGCCCTTGCCATTGGTTCCGCCGACATGAATGCCCTGCCACTCCTGCTTGTCCGGGACGACACGATTGACACGGTCAAGACCAAGACGGATGTCTCGATAGCCGGTCTTCCTTTTGGAGGCCAGGGCGCGATATATGCGGTTAATGGCGAACTGGATGTCCTGGGAGGAGGCCATGGTGAGAGTGAGGCGGCATTTCACCGGGAGCCCGGCTCTGGGGTGAATAGGGGCCTGGATTGACTCCGGAAGCGGTGGCTGGGCCGGCCTCGAGGTGAATTGATAGTGAGATAGGGCCTCGGGGGCTGAATATCGACGTTGATATTGAGATCCAAGTGAATCTATCACGGCCCGTTATTTTTCACAAGGGCCCGCCGAAGCTCTGGAAGAACTAAAGAAGTGGGTCCACTTGCCACTTGGTTTTTTTTTCTCTCTCGGGGTCTAGCCACACTTCCGGGGAACGGGCGGGTTGTTGCATCAGCCACAAGGCATCACCGGCTTCAAGGGCCAAGGCTCATCCCGCTGGAATTCGGAACACTCCCATTAGCCATTGCCCCGTGTGACGAGGTGTGATGTGGCGTATTCCCATCCCGTCAAACAAATCCCACCAGCCACACAGCCTGATACGATCTGCCAACAACCTTCTCCTCGAATCCCCCAATCCTCCATCCCAGACTTCTTTCATTCACTAACAATCTCCGTCGCCGAAAGCGTCACACGAGGCGACCTTCCTTTTCACGACATCCACACCATCACGTACGCAGGGACGCCATTAACCCCAAAAAGCATCTCTCCCTTTGGATTTGTGCCCTTCCTTTTTTTTTCCCCTCTCCGTCCTCCAACCAACCATCTTTCAGTTGGATCTTTCTCGTCCCCCCCTGGTGTCCTCTTCCATCCGCCTCTCCACCAGGCTCCAACCCGCCCGCTACCCGCTTCACGCTTCACGCTTTCGGCATTGCACTTGCGCTTGAATCGCGACTTATCGCCATCCTCCACGAACATTGAAACTTCATCGGTGGATTTAGCTTGTGATTCTCTATCACCTCTCTACCACTTCCCCTCCTTGTTCTGGCCCTCTTCCCAGCCATGGGCCTCCCGTAAGTCTATCCTTGCTTTTTTTTTTCTCTCTCCCTCCCCCATCTTTGCGTGACTCGCGCCAGTTGATGTGGCTCCCTGGTCGCGCGACATCTCAATAGATCTCGGCGCCATCACCTCGCAACATCGGCGCATCCTAAATCACGTCGCATGCGTGAATGCATCTACGTGCCATTCAACTTCGCGTGCTTCATCTTCCCCTTGTTCGACGCGCCCAACAACGTGTGCTGATTGGGTGTGATGCTCCTAGATTATTCGTCAACCCCGTCGAGTCAGACCTACCATCCAAGGCTGCGGATAAGAGCAGTGCGACATCCCCATCCCGTTCAGGCATCCGCCGCCAGACACGACCCGGCTCTCGCGAACGCCGCGCTGCATTGCGACGCCATGTTTCTATTCGCGACCGGATGGCCAACGGCCTCTTGCGGCAATCCAACACCTCTACAGGCAGAGACAGACTGCCCACAGGATGGCCCGAATCTGTATTCACACCCGACCATGAGTCCAATACAGGTCCTGACGGCATTCGTCGACCACGCCCCCTGCGCCAGGTACTGAGGGAGATGGGTAGAACTGAGGAGCGTCGAAGAGATCAGCTCGAGGAACAAATCCATTCTCTCTTTGGCAACAACTGGCAGGAGAATGAGGAAACTGGCGGTTCCAGAGATGATGACCACGATGATAACGTCGATCTTGGTTGGTGGACATTCGAAACCCGCCCACGATATGCTCGTGCCCAATTTGTGAGACCCCGAGATACTCTTCACCACCGTCGCGACCTACGACTGCATACTAACCTATCTCGCCAGCCCCCGCCCCCACACATAAGTTCTGGACGTAGTTCGACTCTGTTGGAACCTTCGTCTTCACTTCGAATTCCTCCTCTCGCACCGCAGGCAACTATCCCTCACGCGTTTCCCACGGATGGGTGGCGGCGCCGACGAGCCAGGGTTCGCAACCGCGCGGCAGAATTAGAGGCTCGCGAGTACCAGCGCAACACAGCCATGCGCACCCGAGGCGTCGACGGCCTTGGAGACAGGGAAAGGAGCCTTAGCCCCGAAGTCTGGGATACACTGTTGAGCACCCTCACACCGGATCCTCAGCCACCGAGCGCAACGTCCTCCTTCACCTCAACCGTCGCCTCACAAAGTGCGGGTGCCTCCGCGGGTGCCTCATCAGGCACGTCTCTTACACGCCCAGAGTCCGCTCTTGGTGCGACAGTTGATCAGGCATGCGAGTCAGGGTGTGAAAACTCGGACAGTGAAAGGCCTGATTTTGACCAGGCTCGTTTCGAGCGAATTCGGCTGCGAAGAGCAACAGAGCCACGACGCCTTCAATCATACATGCCTAGCCGCGAACCGCAAGGACCTGTTGATGGACCGGTCAGAAGCGGGGGGGTTGAACCGGATGGCCTGAGCTCAAGACGGCGAAGAATTCCGGACGGACCGGCCCCGGAGCAACGAAGGTTGGAGGAAGATCGGGTGGAGGGCATCATCCCCAGTCTGGACGTAGCACTGCCGTTCTCGAACTTCCGGGCCCAGCGCTTCGGGTGGGTTGGCCAGCTCACTATTGGCGCATCGGATGACGAACAGGGAACGGAGGTGCCAAGTGTGAATCGCGAGAGCTCGACGTTATCCACGAACAATACTCAGTCGGGAGGGGATGAGGATTGGGCAGGTATGCAACATATCGTCCGCAGCCTTGCCCGAAGGGAAGACATTCCCGATGAATGGTGGGCCGAGGCAGGCCTCAGCCGAACTCTTCCTCAAGATGGAACGGATTAGAGGGACCACAAGGGGTCATGTCACGAATTTGCTTTTTTTTTACAACTGGGATTGCGTATTCGGAAAACAGAAAGATACAAGACGGCCTATGTATCTGGAGAAGAAGCCGGTACTTATTTGAGATATTTTGGAAGCGGGTCGCGAATGATTTGTATCATATTTGTAGGTGTATGGAGAATCTGGGTATAAGGGATGATTAATGGAGGGCAGGCCTGACTACTGCCCATGAACAAAGATGTAGCCCGAGGCCATTCGCCTTCCGGAGTACTGGAAGTTGTCTTACAAGGACTAGGACAAATTTGTAGGAATATTGCACGCAAATGTTACCTGGCCCATTATCAACGACGAGTTTCATCTTGTCAGTAATCCATTGTTGTTAAGAGGGGGTTTTAGATAGATGAAGCGGCGCTACGCACGTAGGCGAGGCGACATCGTCGACGAGAACAGACCCTGGCCCTTGTCGACTCGAGATTGGAGACCGATGGTGGCTTGACGCACCCTGTCCTTCGGAACGGTTACGTGCTGATTACTGTCATGGAGGTTACGATGGCGATGGGGACAATACGAGGCAGTGTCGGGATAACAAACGAGGGGAGTTGTGAGAAGGATTGGAGGAGCTTGCATGAGGAGGGGAGAGAGAGGGACGGACAACCCGAGATGTCAACAGTGCAGGACCACGAAAAAGAGAGCGCATTGACAAACACCCTGGGACTATCTGAGAGTTCGAGACGTCGTCATGCCTGCGTCACGTCAAAGAGCACGGAAAGACAGGGAATCTCAGAACAAAACACCCCCCTGCCAAGTGACGGAGCATTACCTACTTCGTACTTCGTACATACCTACCCTCACTGCTTCCCAACATGCCCCGCGTGATGATGGTGAAATCGATCGGCGGAAAACGTATCCCTGAAAGCAGGTGGACAAGGGTTATCCGATAGTTGTTGGTGGTGATGCAAATCACGCACCTTCTTGGCCGCGGCCACGCCCAGATCGGAGGTCGGTCTGCAGGACAGAGGACTAACTGAAGGCAGCCTTGTCTACAGCCGGGATGAGACGCATTAGTGGCCCCAAGACGACGCGGTGAAGTGCGGTAGTTGGGCGGATGGATCGGGAATGGGGGGGGGAGGGGTGGAGGAGGTTTTAGTTGCTTGGGGTTTAGCTGGGTAGTTGAGGCGTCGAAGGAGCTGGCTGAAAGTGAGAAAATAGGTAGGTTGGCTTGAAGGGAGGGGGGGAGACAGCGCTTCGGGTCTTGAGTTGGGACCTCGGTGCCGTGGATCAGGTAGGTAGCTTACTATCTATCTGTATGGATGGACGTAAGTACGGATAATGTTGAGCAACTCGGGGAAGGGAAGGGAGAAGAAGGAAGGCAAAGTGACACTGCTGCCTGACGTTAGAGATTGGCTCGCTTCTTGGATTCCCGTTATTAGCTACCTATCCATGACGGCTTTGGATCTTGATGTTGTGAGACCAGGGATGGTCACTATCCGAGTCGTTGTCTTTCCATTGTCTCTAGTGACTCGGGGGGCCTTACCGCCATTGTCTCGACATAGTCAGGATCCCACAGCATTTTTCCTTGTACTTTTTTCTTCTTTTTTTTCTTTGTTTACTTATTCTTAGTCTGTCCAATGGGATTCTGTTTTCGTATCTCGGGTGTGAGGAGAGAGCTTCCAAGACATACATACAGGACTGAAAGGATGGGATGGGATGGGAGGTTTTTGATGCATTGCATGACATGGCATGAGCATGGCATAGCATGAACATTTCATATAGTCTCGACATTGTAGGTAGTTTGCAAGCAAGTGGTGATGGTTTTTGTAACAAGGGCAAGAAAGTAAAACGATGGTGTGGTATTCACACATAATTAACGTTGGAGAGAGGAATCCTGTTGCCCATCCTGTCAATCCGTTGATGTTCTCTCGTTCCAGAGGTGACCGGGATGACGTCCAACCCATATCCATCCAACTTCATGCGTGGCGCTGTCGCTGTTTCTGGGCGCTGCAGGGCGCTAGCTTGCGCTGGGTTACAGAAGGCTGCACAGCAGGTACGGGTGCCTGGGCGAAGGGCCTCAGTGGATGGCCAAGGGTACATGTAGGTACCACAGGTGCGGGTACTTGTGCGGAGGTTCGGGCGGGCCCTACAGGTACCGCAGAGGTACGGAGTCGGGCGGCTTCCCGGCCTGGGTTGGGTTGCGACGGGGGGAGAAATAACCAAGTCACCTCAGAGAACCACGGGCAAGGTCGTCGTCGTCCATGATTGGGGATCTCATCTTTTTTTTTGTCGAGCCGAATTCCCGTCCACTTTCATCGTCTCTTGATCCGGCCCTCTTTCTTCTTACACGCCCGACCTGTACGGAAAGCCTCGCTCTTTCACTGGCCAGTTCTTGTTTTTCTCTCGCTTCCCTCTCTAGAGTCTCTCGTTTTTGTGACCTCTTCCTCCGCCTCCTCCTCCTCTCTCCCCCCCCGTCCATCAACGCTGTGCGAAACGAAACGAGACGACGAAACGAGACCCAAACCTCCCCCGGCCGAATCATCCTCGACGACGATCACGTTCACATTCTTCAACAACTTCTTGGCCTCCAAAAGAGCTCCTCGACGACTTGGCCGACGACTCCAATCGATCAACTCGACCCCGGATGTAAAACTCGAGCTGGATACCGTCGCCGCATCTCGATTCTTGCCGGGAATGCCATCTCCTCCTTGACCGTTCATCTTCTCCCTCCGCCCTCCTTCTTCCTCTCTCCCTTGTCGCTCTTTTCTTCCCGCCTTGTGGAGAGAGGCAACACCCGCCCCGGGAGAGGCCATCGTTGAGTGCCACAGGGCGAGAGCGTGCCCGAGAAATGATGCCTGAGCGTCAGTTCCACGCCAATGGCCGTGCCCCCGTGGCTGGCCGCGAGCGCCCTCCTGTGCCTATGCCAGGGACGCCCTCCCGCAAGGAAAAGCACCGTGAGAGCTCTGCGCTTCAGGCTCCGGGACTCAAGGACTACGTGCGTATACCGTTTTCCCCCTACCCGCCGTGGAGCTCCCCGATTCGAGAGCTTTGAAGGCCTGTGGTGGGATTTGGGACTTGGTTTAGAGGTTACACAGAAGTGCTGACCCTGTGATGTTTTGCTATGCGTATAGCGATTAGGAGAATGCCTCGGAAAGGGCGCCTTCGGTTCCGTCTACAAGGCCTTCAACTGGGGGACTGGCGAGGCGGTTGCGGTGAAGCAGATCAAGCTTACAGACCTGCCCCAAAGCGAGCTGCGCATGATAGAGGTGGGTTTGGTTCCTTGGCAGAAATCGACAAAGAATTTTTTAAAGGAAATTCGAATTATCGACAGAAGAGAGAGCTGACCATCGATGTTGCGACTTGATTAGAGTGAAATCGACCTACTCAAGAACCTCCATGTAAGACAACTCCCACCCATACATAGTACGAGCTATTGCAGGGCGCAACAAGCTAACAATCGTCGTAGCACGATAATATTGTCAAGTACATCGGCTTCGTCAAGTCGGTTGATAGTCTGAATATCATCTTGGAGTAGGCCTCCCGGAGTTGGCCTAGTGCAGTTGGCGACTGACCGGGAACAGATATTGCGAAAACGGCTCTTTACACTCCATCTGCAAGGCCTATGGCAAGTTCCCAGAGAATCTCGTCGGCGTCTACATGACCCAAGTCCTCCAAGGTCTCCAGTACCTCCACGACCAGGGTGTCATCCATCGCGACATCAAGGGCGCCAACATCCTGACCACCAAAGACGGAACCGTGAAGCTCGCAGACTTTGGCGTGTCCACCAGCACGCTCGCCGGCGGACAAGACAAGGAGGCTCAGGTCGTAGGCACACCGTACTGGATGGCTCCCGAGATCATCCAGCTGTCGGGCGCCAGCTCGGCCTCTGATATCTGGAGCGTTGGGTGTACCGTCATCGAGCTGCTTCAGGGGAAGCCCCCATACCACAACTTGGCTGCTATGCCTGCGCTGTTTGCCATCGTCAACGATGACCATCCTCCACTGCCTGAGGGTATCTCTGCGGTTGGTTCCCAGATGGACTGCCCTTTCCACACACACCTTTTATATGCTGATTCAACCCTAGGCTGCCCGAGACTTCTTGATGCAATGCTTCCAGAAGGATCCTAATCTCCGTGTGACTGCGCGTAAGCTCCTTCGGCACGCTTGGATCACCGGATGTCGCCGAGCTGAAGCCCCCGTCTCGAGAGCGCCCGCCAACTTCAGCGAAGCGGTCGAAGAGGTCAAACAATGGAACAAGGCGCTAGAATCGCCGAGATCGTCTCTACGAGCCTCGACTGGATCTGAGGCGGGGCCGTCATCTCGGTTCGTCAATGGTACGCCGGCCAAGGGCACATTAACACTCGCGAAACCCCGACCCGGCGCTGAAGCGTTCAGTAAGCCTGAACTTGATGGTACGTGCGAGCTCTTCTTCCCGAATCAGAACCGTTTATGTCGCACCAAACCTGTTTCGGGATTCCGCAGGGGACTGACCGTACTCGCCTCATAGATGACGACAACTGGGACGACGACTTCGCGACAGCCATATCACCAAGCGCGCTGCAGCTACCTCATCTAAAGCCCCAAGATAACTTTGGTGGCCTACTGTCGAGTGACCGGCTCAAGGCATTCGCCTCGGTCAATGACGGGAGGAACGAGAGCAGCATCTATGATGACGACTTTGAGGGCGAATTGATGACCATCAAAGGCCCTAGTCACTGGCAGGACAGCGAGTCTCAGGAGCAGACGATACGGCCGCTCCCCAAAAGGACACACAGGAGTGTGGATCCGGTCAAGTCGCACAGCCGGAACAAGTCGAGCTCAAGCAGGGCTGTTGGCTCTCGCAGACCGAGGTCACCGACGAAATCTCACTTCAACAAGTTCGCACTTCCGTCGAGGCCGGATGTCGTGTATCGAGAACAGAGCATCGAAGACTTCTCGGACCTGTTGCTGGATAATGATAACATCTTCACTCAGGGGGTAAATCAGGCAGTCAGGAGGGTGTGTTGATCCGCCCAGGTGTTGCTTTCTGTCTCGACTAACATCTTCACTAGGGCTCACGGCAGAGCGATGCGCCGCAATTGTTCCATCCCTCTGACCTTACAAGCCTCCCACGCTCGATGCAGGATCCCATGAGCGGCAGCATAAAGAAGAAGCCCGTATCACGGCCATCGGTTCTTCCTGATCGGCCCATGCGGCGCACTCGTTCATCCATAGAGATACAGAAATTCGCAGAGGACGACGACGAAGATTTCAGTGACGTCTTCGGCCCTGAGGACTCGATAGCGGAGAAGGAGGAGAGTGAGCGGGGATCCGAAGACGGTGGGTTGATGCTTATGTCTCGGGTGTCGAGCAACTCTTGGCTGGGAGACGACGAGGACGAAGATGACCCGTTCGCGTCGATGGATCCGGGCTGGGACGAGATGGACTTGGAGGCCAATATTGCCAGGGACAGGCATGCCAGGCTGGCGGAGAGGGTGGAGGGCCTCGTGAGGTCGCTGAAGACGACTGAAAGCGACGAGGCGCTTGCCGAGTATTCTGAAGAGCTGGTACGTTTCGTGCGGACGAGCCTGGACGGCAGAGAAGAAACTAACGGTAATCTAGCTCGCGTTACTATGCGAGAACAACGAGGTCAAAAACCTCATCATCAGCGCTCACGGACTGCTTCCCATCCTAGAGATCCTAGAGCCATGTACGGTGAAGAGCAGGCAATACATGATATTGCAACTGCTCAAGGTCGTCAATGCCGTAAGTGTCTACAGTAGCTCACTTGTTCCCTCCACCTCTTGCTAACATGTCCAAGATTATCCTCGACGACGTTGAGATCCAAGAAAACATGTGCTTCGTTGGCGGTATCCCTATTATTACCAAGTTCGCCGCCCGGCAGTACTCGAACGAAATCCGTTTAGAAGCGGCCGCATTCGTTCGCCAGATGTATCAGACATCTACATTAACACTTCAGATGTTCGTGTCGGCTGGTGGCTTGAACGTCCTGGTCGAGTTCCTAGACGAAGACTACGACGGCGCGCAGGATCTGGTGCTCATCGGCGTCAACGGCATCTGGAACGTCTTTGAGCTTCAGGGCCCGACGCCAAAGAATGATTTTTGCAGAATCTTCTCGAGAAGCAAGATCCTGTACCCGCTAGCGCTGGTATTACACAGAGTCCTTGACGAAGAGGGCGAGAACGAACTAGATGAGCTCATTGAAGGACGAATCGTCAACATCTTCTATCTCTTCAGCCAGGCGGAAAATTACGTCAAGGAGGTCGTGGCTGATCGACAAGTGTTGAAGAGCGTACTCAAGGACCTACGGCGCATGACGCCCGTCCACCAGATAACGATGCTCAAGTTCATCAAGAACCTCTCGATGCTGTCGACGACGATCGAGTCATTGCACTCAGCCGACGCCATCGAGTTCCTGATCGACCTACTCAGCTACAGCATGAAGAAGGGACAGACCCATTTCCGGGAGATCTCGAACCAAGTCCTCAACACACTCTTCAACCTCTGTCGACTAAGCAAGGAACGCCAGGAGGACGCTGCGGTGGGCGGCATCATCCCGCTACTCCTACGGATCATGCAAACCGAGCGGCCGCCGAAGGAGTTTGCCCTCCCGATCCTGTGCGACATGGCACACTCGGGATCCAAGGGCCGGAGGTACCTGTGGCAGAACAAGGGCCTCGACTTTTACGTCTCGCTCCTGACCGACCAGTACTGGCAGGTGACGGCCATGGACGCCATCCTCGTCTGGCTGCAGGAGGAAACGGCCAACGTGGAGAGCCACCTGGTCGAGGGCAGCTTCACCCGCGCCATCGTCAGCTGTTTCAACACCAACAGACTCAATGCGTTCGACTCCAACCTCCTCGAACCCCTACTCAAGCTTCTACGTCTAAGTCCCTCCGTTGCGGCCTCGCTGGCGAAGCCCGAGATGTTTGCGGGCATCGCACAGCGGCTGGGTCACAAGAAGGCCGTTGTGCGACTCAACATACTGAGGCTCGTAAGGACCATCATAGACGCCTGCGAGCCCGGCCTCGGCAACGGCGATGGAACCCGTTCGCTCAACAGCTCGCAAGTACGCTCGCTCATGGATGCCATCCAGACCCATTCGGAGAAGGACTCGGCCGTGCTCGTGCGCAACCTGGCTTCCGAGCTCGTCAGGTCGAATATCGAAGGCAGCGTGAGACCTCACGAGGGCGTCCCCAGCTCAGTAGTACCCAGCTCAACATCCTCGAGACGCTCAGGATCACGACGAAACACGAGCTACACACCCCCGGGCCTCCACTCATCCATGTCCGTCCCCCAAACGCCCACGCACAGAAGCCGTGCTAGCATCACCGGCAACGCATACATCGAAGTCGCCGCCAGCCCCCGTCGCTCCGCCGTCGTAGAACGCGAAAGCGTACTCTACCGCCCGCGCAGCCGCGACGGCCCGACCGGCATACCCCGACGCGTGAGCGGCGAATTCGTCTCCCTCTCCAACAGCAACCCGCCCAGCAAGAGCCGACTCCCACGGACATCCATGACCAATCTTGCCGGGGCACGCTCAAGAGGCGGCGGCGGCGGCGAGTCGCCCATGGTGGTGCGCAGTGATAGTAGCACGAGCAACAAGGAGAACATGACGCGACTACCCAGCAGCCGAGACAGCCTAGGTATGAATCGGGAGGGCGCCCTGTCGACGCCGAATCTACCGGGTGCGAGTCTAGCGAATGTGTCGACGGGGGGTCTAGGCATTACGAGTAAGAGACGGAGTCGACCGACGAATGAGATTAAGTGGTGAACTTGGTGTAAGAAATGATTAGAGTGAGACGAGAGGAGTGAGATTACACGTGAGATGGTGATCACGACATATGATTTTATTTTATTTTCTGATTGCCCTTTCTTTGCTTTGATGTACCTATGGCATGAAGACATTCACAGGGAACAGGGGGCTGCTGGATGGTGGACTTGTCACGATTAGGAGGGGAGGGTGAATCACATAGAAAACAAAGAGAGAGATCAAAAAGAGCAGGAGAGAAACACTGCGATTATCAACAAAGAAGACTATACCAAAGCCATACAAAAGAGCAATAAACAGGACAAGAGTACTTGCTGCTGTCGAATATCAACTCGTACTTCTCTCTACATGTCAGATCAGATATGATGAGATATAATGAGATATGATGAGGCTGGAGACTCGACAATCAAAAAGACATCACAACAAAGCAGTCACAATCTATTCGGGCAGATCGGCTTAATTGTAGTGGCCGCCAATTTGTTATTCAGCCATTTCCTAAACTAGTTGTCTATGCATCCTCTAATCCCGTCTCTGCCTGCTCCGTCTCCGATGTATTCCTTCTGGGCAACCCCCATCAACCAAACGGCACTTCCTCCGCCATGGCCAACACAGAATCCGAATCAGAGATCCTGGCTTCTCGCAAAGGAACACACACAAAGACAGGCCCAAAACTCAGAAACAAGACAGGGTGCGTAATGAATGCAACGAAAGCAAATGTCAAATTTGCCAGACATGAGCCCCGTGCCGGGACAGCCGGCCGTGACTCACACCAGGATTCTGTCCGATCGCCTCCCGGAGACGTCAGGACTAGACTTTAGTCCTCCGTGAATTTTCTCATCCTCGTTGGTATAATAAAGATTCCTCGTCAGTCCCCGAAAAAACAAAAAACCCGTTTGTCCATCTAGGCTCAGACAAGAAAATCCGCGGGCGAAATTTCCCCTGTAACGTCGTGGCGAAGTGTAAAGACGTCTGAATGAGAGACTGCGAAGTGAATTATAAACTTCAGTAGGTAATAAAAGGGCGCAAGGAACGAAAGAAAAAAGACGTGTTTGATCCACCCCATGCAGAACGGTAGAACAAGACTCCCCGGCATGACGAAAGACCAAGGAGAAAGCCATCAAAAATGCAATCCGCCAGTCCGAGTAGTCGTGTGAACAAAGAAATAGATCCGGGCGCATAAGTCGTGACAGTGTATGAGAGGCAAGGGTATCGGCCGCAGCGTCACCTTAAGCAGCGGGAGTGCTCTTGGTGAGCACCAGTCTAGGTGCCTTGCGCTGCCCATCCGCCGACTCCTGCGCCTTGGCAGCTCGCAGAGCGCCATTCTTGAACACATTGGCAAAAGAGCTGTTCTCACCCTCGCCACTCGAGGTGCTGTCGACGCTCTTGCGGCCCTTCTGGCGGGAGCCAGGTCGGTCCGAGCCTATCGCACCCCAGCTACCGCTGGCCGACGTCCTCGAGCTAGAGCACTCCATCTCCCCGGCCAGACTGCCCGAGCCGCTACGTCCAGAGTCTGAGTCGTTGTCGGTGATTGGAGTCGTCGACTCCTCGGCAGTCTCAGAGACGGGGCTCATGCTGCCGCAGGAGCTGCCAGTACCCTTGCGTCGCTCCAGTCCAGCCCGAACGAGGTTGTGAACGGCACATCGGCGGGTGCGAGTGGCAAAGTTCTTGCTGCCCTCGTGCTTAGAGGTGGGCTTCGACTTGAGTTCGTCAAGGGCAGGGGGGCCACGGGGCTGGCGGACAGGGTGCTCTCCTGCGCGTGCCTGGCCAGGACCATAACCACCATTAAGAGGAGTCATGGGGAACGTGGTGGTCTTGGGGCCAGCAGACTTGGGGGCATCAACGGTAGTGGCAGCGGCCAGAGCACTGTTGAGAGGAGCCAGAGAACACGCCTTCTTGTGTCCACGGCGGAATGCGTTAGCGGATGGCGGCGGGAGAGGCGTAACCTCAGTCGGAGAGTCGTAGCGCTTCGGCGGCGAGTGGCTGCGGAACGCAAGGGTCTGGGTCTCCTGGGGAGGGGAAACCTGAACCGAGGGCGTACCCTGCTGTTGTTGCGGCTGCTGCTGCTGTTGCTGTTGCTGCTGCTGGAATCCGCCAAAGCCGGGAGTCGGTGGCTGCTCACTATAGGGCGATGCGATCTGGACCGCAGGCTGGCTCTCCATGAAGTACTGGCCCGTCATCGGGTTGTAGTAGACCTGCTGTTGCTGCTGAACTTGCTGCTGCTGTTGCTGGACCTGCTGGCTGAGGGCGGCGTGAGCGCCAAGCTGCTGCTGCATGGCCCGGAGCTGCTGCTGCTGTTGCTCATACATGGCCATCTGCTGCTGGGTAAGCTGGTTGCCGAGATTGAGCTGCTGGAACTGCTGGGCGGCGGCCTGCACACTTCTAAGTTGCTGCTGAAGGCGCTGCTGCTGTTGGGCGAGGTACAGGTTCGTGGCGACAAGCTGAGCGTAAAGGCTGGGGTCCATGTGCTCGTGGGCCTGCTCGTCGATGAGCTCCGGGGGGGCGAGGACTTGATCAACGGTGTACTGCTGACCCATAATCGAGTTCAAGTTGTTCTGGGCGCCGTACTGAGGGTAGGCCGTCTTGGGAGCTCCATACATGCTGTCTTGGCCCATGCCATAGGCGTTTCCAGCCATGGAGTTTCGGGCGTAATGCTGCGAAGGACCAGCTGTGGTGGGGGAATTGGGACCAAACGAGGCAGCAGTGGCGGACTTGGGAGCCGTTCTAAGACCAGCAAGCAAGTAAGAACGGCTGGTTCGGGGCGTGGGCAGGCCGGGGTCCTTGTCGTTGCTCTGCTTAATCGCATCGAACGAGAGCGGCTTGACGTTCTGTCCACCTCTGCGAGCGGCTAGGCCGCCAGTAGGCATAGAGAGCCCGTTGGGGGGGGCGAAACCGTTGGGAGTCATTTGAGCGAGACCGCCAGCGTCCATAGCTCAAAGCCGATTTCGCGGAGAGTGATGGAAAAATGTGAGAGTTCGAAAAAGGAAAAGAATGAATGTGGATGGATGGTTTCCCGCAGTGAGAAACTATCAATGGGTCAAATTAGAAAGTAGGGTCGATTCGTCGAATCGAGTTTCGTAAATTATGCGATTGGGGTATCCCGATTGTGTCAACAGGAAGCGTAACCTCGCTGAGTGTATTCGAGGTGCTTGTCGTAATGTTGGTGAAGGCAAAAAGGTCGCAGATCCAAGAAATCGGTGGCTTGGGACAAGACGAAGGAGATGAAGAGAGGGTGATGGTTGACGAGATTATCGTCGTTGTTGAAGAGAATTAAAAATGAAGAATAATAGGTGCAAGAAACACGACAGGCGAGTTAACGGTGAAAGAAAGGGCGACGCAGAAAGGCAGTCGGTCGGTGGAAGGAGGAGATCAGTTCGACAAAATGCCGAAGAGAATAAAGAGGGGCCGGAGGCGAAAGCTGCAAAGCTGATGACAGACAAGCTGATGACAGGCAGGTAGCAATTCGAGACTCGAGGTGGCAAGAAACGCGAGAGAGTGGCCTTCCGAGTACCGCGCTCAAAGAGAGAATGACCGGGATGACGTCGATGGAGAGAAGAGAGATGAAGGAGGAAGCGTAATCCGAGGGGATGCTGCTACCTTGATAAAACGGCCCTTCAAATTGCTTTCAAGACCGAGGTCGGCTGATGACGATGAGCCACGCGAGCGGAGCGAGAGGTGGCGAAGGTGATTGGCGAGGGGATGGCGGTCGGCGATGGACGAAAGGGACCGGGAGAATTCACGCTCCAAGCGGCAGTCGGGTGATTGACACACGACAAAAACACGCGAGCACCAGCTGGCTTTGTCTCTAGGCAGAGAACAGAAAACGAGACAACAGTTCTTCCCAAGACGATGTCGTTCCAGATGTGAATGATCCAGGCTACCTTTTCGGCGGCGGTGATTCCTCCTGTTTGTTGTTTTTTTTGGGTTGGGTTTTTTCTTTTTTCCTTGTTCTTCGTTGGTGGTGGTTGGTCTACTTCCGAGAATCGATGGTTTCTTTTTTGTGTCCGATTGTCGGTCGAAATTAATCTGTTGGTGTACGGCGAGCGGGTCGAGATGTTGCGCGTGGGCGCAAAAGGGCAAAAGAATCGACGAAAAATAAAGTACAGAGATTAAAAATTCAGGTATCACCAGCAGAAAGCGCCTTCCGGGAAACTCGAACTAGATCTTCTTTTCTTTTTCCGTTGCCTTTGTCCTGTGCCGAGTTTGTGTTGTCGGGGGGCGCTGTGCTGGGACGACGATTGCGAGCGTGGGCGGAACCTGTGTTCGGAGGAAATCCAGTGATGGCGAACCGACTCGCAAACGCGAAAGGCGGGGGTGAATACGTGGCAAGCGAGGCGACGCGGGAAAGAGAGAGAGAGATATAGAGAGAGGAGGGAGAGAGAGAGAGAGGAAGAGAGGGTTGAGGATGGAGGAAGAAAAAGAAGGAAGGGCGACAAATGGTCGGGGGGGGAGGGAGGTAGAAAGAGGAAAAGGAAGTTGCAGGTGGTGAAGAGCAGCAGTCAGACAGAACCGGGAAAGGGAAGGAACGGAGAGGGAGGAAGGGAAGGGGAAAAAATGAGCCACAGGAAAGCAAAGAAAGTGCGAGCCAGGCCAGTGGATGCCCTGGGATTCGGGGTTTGACTGGGCGCGCAAATGCTGAACTGGGGAAAGGGCAGGAACGAACGGGTGGATGGGCGCGACTTGGGCTGTCCCAGGACTGGGGGGGGCCAGCACAGCGCACAACAGGAGAGAGTGTGTGAACTCAACAGTGGGGTCAAGTACCTGCACAGAAGTGTGAGTGGACGGAGGCTGCACTGTGCATCACATACTGTGTTAGGGTCCGGGCCGTTGACTTGATGTGAAAAACCAGCTCCGACCAGTGAGAGAGTGCACCAGCCCATTGGGCTTCTGGCAGACAGGCAACCCTCCTCTCTAGCCATCCCGGCAATGAGCCCTGGCGACCTGCGAAAAACGCCCGGCGGGATGGATGGAATGGAGCGAGTCGGTGGCACGCACACTGAGTGGCCCAAGGCGCTATCAAGAGCACTACCACGAGGGTGCTAAAAACGGGCAGCCCATCAAAGTGGAGGGAGGGACACGGTGCCTGGCGGCGATGTGATAGTACAGTGCAAGCGTGAGCTTATCCGGCCCTCCCATCCCACCAAACCCGCCAACAGCTAAGGTACCTACCTATACCTGACCCAATGCACTCAAGTACATCCAGAGACAACGATGACGTCTTCTCAACCATGCCCGCTTTCCGTGCTCATCGATGCATGACATGATGAAAACAAACAAAGGAATCAAAACATGGAATGCGTGGAACACACGCGCGGTAAAGGGAAACCCGCGTCTAGGTGTAACAGTTTGATGAACAACAAGAAAGAATAAAAAAGACCCCATCTGAGAAATCGACGGACGACGGCGCAGCTACAGAATCGAAGGAGGCAATATCACCCCCTCTCAACCAATCACATATCGTCAGTGGCGTTTCGGCAGAGCGCTACGATGGCCACTCAGCACCAGCGATACAAAGGACCCGCAGTCTCACTGATGAAAGCATACATGTACTTAACCCAAAGGGGCAGAATGCCTGGCGCATCGACTTTGCTGATAATACCTAAGTACTTCGTACAACCCTTCGTCGCAACAGAAAAAAGGTACCCGTGCGGTCAGGTACACAACCGGCTCGTTGAGATGCACCTCTCTTACTTTGACTGCAAAATAAGGCCCGTAATACAGTTTTTTTAACTTTTCCTTTGTCAATAAACATTGGATTCAAAATTGGCATCCGTGTGCCAGCCACCCTCTTCCCGTCTAACAACAAAGTACCGCGTGACGCCCTCTCAGTGGACTCTCTTCTTTTTTTGGTTTACTCTTTTTTCCTTTCTTCTTTTGGCCAGTTGGCACTGCCGCCATCCCATCAGCTGCATGAGTTGATCAGGGACGAGTAACAGGGATTCCCTCTCCCCGGGCGGCCCCTTGTCGAGTCCATGGATCCCCAATCAGGAGGGCAGGGGGCTAAGCGACCATTGGTTTTAGAAGGAGTTAGGGGCTAGGGGGTTTCGTGTTTTGGCGTTGAGATGCCGCCAATCAGGTGACGACCTTCAGGGGACGAGGGGAAGGAAGGAAGGCAGAATCCTTGCAGCCCTCCCCAACGGCGTGATCGGCATCATTTTTCTCTCTCTCGTCTCGATTCGAGTCTTGCAGGTATGGATGGCTTTTCTTTGTCTCATCTGATCTCGTCAGGATTTCTTGGGATACTGTACGACGGATACTCTGTGCCTTTACCATATGCCCACGCATGTCTCACTCGTTTTCATCGCCGAGTCCTGCTGTGTTTCTTTGGCCCTACCTACTACGTACGAACGGACGGACATACCTCTCTGTATGGGAGGAATCCCTGAGGACCACGTCTTCAACGCGCGCACCAGTCGATTCACGACTGCAAAGCCATCCATTCCCCTTTCTGCTGCAGGCTGCTACTGCATCTCTCTCTCCCCCCCCCCCCCCCCCCCCCCTC
>JABFFI010000482.1:0-56116 GCA_013623725.1 Fusarium robinianum | reverse complement strand
ATCCCCTCATCCCCCTCCCCTTCCAGCGCCCGCGTCCCCATCATCCGCCACTCCTCCGCCTACACCTTCTCCTGGAACAAGAGCACCCAACCGGCAGCGGTCCCCGTCCCCGCCGCAACCGGCACCGGAAGCGCCGCCAACCCTGCCACTACGGGCGACGTCGTGGCTAAGCTGTACTACCAGTGCGGTGGAAAGAACTGGAAGGGTGCCACGCGGTGCGAGGAGCCGTATACCTGTGTTGAGCATAATGAGTGGTACTCCCAGTGTGTGGAGGCGGAGGCTTGAGGTTGTAAGGGGTGAATGAATACTGACTGACCTTCGAGGTTGGTGTATTGGAGTGGAGGATAACTTGGTACCTAGATAGATAGACTAGGGGTGGAGGATAGACCAGGTAGGGGTTGCTTTTACCCCTTATGACTTTTTGTATATATTCGGCTTGTATATAATTCTACGGTTCCGGCGCTTGATGCGGGAACTGGATAATATAGTCAAGGACAGGGTCCTATTTATTAAATCTCCTTGTAGACAGTGTTGTCATTGAAATGGTCATATATTCATTGGTAGCCGTAAAGAATGACATAAAAACTAGAGTAGTGAGGTCTCAACTAAAAGAATGCCTCTCTAATTCCAGTATAGCAAGTCCCGACCAAAACAAAAAAGAGCAGGCCAAACGCTAGGTCCTCTCGACGTCCTAGACAATCAAGGTATCCGCCGTGCTCCAGTCGCTGAAGGCGCCGTATTCACTCTGAGGGGGTTTTACCATGGTTCCCGCCGAAAACGCATCTCGAACGCGGTTCAGGTACACCTCCTGCTCTGCAACCTTGGACGAGATGAAGTCTCCGGCGTTCTTGTCCCAGTAAGGAGCGATGGAGCGGCTGAATCCAGCGCGGCCCTCGCAGTCAAGCTTGTCAAAGCGCGGCTGGATATGGTCGATGAAGATAGTCAGTGCGTTGCTTGGCGAGTCCAGAGCCTGGAAGTACCAGTAGCTCCCCGCTTCCCAGATAGCATCGAGTCGTTTTCCGTTATCGTTAGTTTCTGATCGGGTCATTTCCTCCTCGTTAAAGATGTCGAGGAACTCCTCGTACACCTCGGCAAAGTTGTCAAGGCTGAAGACGATCTCGTCCAGGCCTTCACCGGTAATCCAGGGCGGGGGGCTGACCATGTCGAGAGGTCGGGTGCACGCCCATTCGAGGTCGACTATCCGGCTGATGTTCCAGTTCTCGTCCACGTAAATGTTGTTTTGCGAAAGGTTGGTTAATGACATGACGAAGGGACCGTGGCGGGCGCTGCGATCGAAGAGCTTGGGGAGGAGGGCGCGCATGCACATCAGAGCACTCAGCTGCGCCTCGCCGTCGGCCTGGTCGTGGATCGAGTTTGGCTGTTCTCGTAGTCGGTTGTCCTGGCATGTCAGGAGGTCCAGAGCATAGGGCTCTACTGAAGTATAGGTTTGATCCCGGGGGATGTCGGTCGGGATCTGAAGGTTCTCGAGGCGATGAACGAGTCCTGTTAGGGGGCGGTTGGTGAGGGAAAGGACGCCACGGTCGTCAATCGTCCACGAGCCGATGCGGGGGAGGGGGACCTTGGCGAGGTCGAGCATGATTCGCGACAGGCCCCGGAAGAGCTTCTCCCGCTTCTTCATGTCGGTGCGATGACCCTCCCAGGTATCCGAGAGCACCGAGCCTTCATCGGAATGTTCGACGATCACATAGCCAAGGTCGGGCAGCTGTGAGCGAGAATGCGCGAAATAAGGAACGAGCTGCTCGCCGGTCTTCCACTTGAGCCTCTTGGCTCGGAACCACCAGATGATGCGCCTTATAAAAGACTCATTCTCGACTGCAGTGAACTAGGATCAAGATCAGCATGTAACGAACCAGCCGCGGGACCAGGATTTGACTACCGATTGTTCGCCGGGGAGTCCGAAGCCCAGCAATCGTGATGCAGGCACCGAGGGACATTCTCGTCGCAACCAGATATGGGTCGCAGCTTCGCATCGGACCTTTTCCTCGACGTTGCCCGGGTTGAATTCCTCGCCGACCTTGTACGGGAGCGCGAAACGGACAACGGCCCGAGTGGTGAGGTGGGAGGTCCCCCTGCGCGGAGTGATGTAAACCGGCAAGCAGGCGTTAAAACTTCCGTAGATGCTCTCGTCCACGTCGCCGAGCTCAAAGTCGGATTGCGAAATGTTGAGATGTCGGGAGACGACCTCGGCGATTTGGTCACGCGACTCGCAGAGGTGTATCCAAAAGTCCTTTTGCTTCTCGGGATACATGAGGCGCTGAAGGATATCCTCGTCCTCCGCGAGCGCATCCTCCAGCGAGATGCTGCCCTTGAGCAGAGGCAGAGTTTTCTCCATCGGTGTCGAGGTGGCTGGGGGAGGGAAGAAACAGACCACGACAGAGAGAGAAGGGGGGGGGGTTGCTTGGTAGGGTTTCACCAAGAGCGTAAAAAGAAGGGATGACGCGATAGGGTGTGTATGTGCGTGTGCGTGTGTGTGTGGTGGTGGTGGTTGTTGAGAGAGTAGCAGATTCAATTGCAATTGGGAAGCGGGGGGATTATCCCGGGTCGCGACTAATGGGTGTGGATGTGTTGAAGATATGTTGGTCGTCGGTAGTCGGCTCAAGAGGGAGGAACAGACCGCCGCCGCTCTACGGGATCGGAGTGACGAATGTCCGGCGGATGGAATCCTTGTCCCTGGGAGATTGGGAAGGAAAGAGGATGGAAAAGCATGACCCCCCCAACCACCACCACCCACCACCACACACACACATACACAAGCCCTGTCTCGGCCAGCCTCCCTTGCTTATTTTAGTCTCATTTTCCCTTTCCTTGGCTGCTTCAACTTTTGTTGGCTGCTGCTTGTCTTTTCTTTTCTGCCTCATCGCCCCAATCTGACACTCTGTCGGATCATGCTATCATCAGTCGTCGACTTTCGGTTATCGTCTCCACGGCTTCGGCCGATGCTGTGGCCTGATGACCTCATTCGAGCGATTATATCGAGGGATCATGCACACGCAGCTTCGATGGATACTCCAGACAAACTCGAAAGACTTTATCGTAGATTGCGGGCAAACCCGTTACGAAGTTGAGGGTCAACCACGCCAGGGAATCAAGGAACCAAGGAATCAAGGCACACACAGAACTGGCGCCACAAGCGCCCCCTCGAACCGCTGGGCTGTTTCACAACAAGTCTCCATCAAACTTGTCTCGTGATGAAGACAACCGTGACGACCAAAAATCTGGTACCCGCGTGCTCAAACCACGGGTTCGTTGTGGCAGGGCCTTGCACCTGCATGTCTCTTCGAGGCCTGTCGAGGCCTGCCAGTCCCTGTCAGTCCCTGCCTATGAACGCAAATCCCGCTCACAGTCCCGATTCACCGCTCCCGACGCCGGTTTCAGCGCGCAAGAAATGAATGGTTGTGGTTGCGCGTTAGCCCTGACAGCGAATGAAATAGGCATGGACGGAATACTACGAATACCAAAAGGGTGTGTTGCTATTGGATGCGGAGGGATGGATCAGGGCACCAAGACCCCAAGGCACTGACGCTCCGTTCGACCTCGGCACGCGATTGAATGCCGTTTCACTGATCCTTGATCGACGTGCATTAGCCCCGCCTAAAAGAAGGTATCATGACCTAAAAAGATGGATGGACAATTGCCAAAAAGAGATTGATGTGATGCGTGATCTGGGAATCGAACCCAGGGCTCCCCGACGCTGCACGAATGGCAACGGAGAATTTTACCACTAAACCAATCACGCGGCTTTACTTCCCAATCTGCTGGGTGCTGGTGAGGATTGGTGTCCCCTTCTCACCATAAGTACCCAGCTCAAAATCACACCTTTGCCACAATGGTTCAGAGATGACATCTCCTATCAGTCCTCCTCGGAACGCCATCGCGGGGAGAAATTTCTCTACTTTCTACTCTTCAACGCCGGAGTCGCGGGCTGTCGTAACGGCTCTCGACGACAGACTTCCCGTTCATGTTTAGGACCGCATACCACGTGATTACGCTGGGCATGAGGCTGGTGCTTATGTCCGCTCTCTTCCTACCTAGGTTCTCGCCATCTTCCACGCTCCTCATCTCACAACACTATCTAAGCGCCATCCTAAATTTACCACTTGCCTCAGATGAACCGCGGTTGAGGGGACCCGGAAATGAACTATGGAGGTCACGACGACGGGGTTGCTGACAGCCAGCGGCTTGTAGGTCCTCCAGCCCGACCAAGGAATACCAGTTGGTGGAACAATACAACACTCAAGGTGACGGGGCCGCTCGTTGTCATTTTGACCGTCTTTATACTTGTGCCTCATGTAAACTTCCTTCTCAACTTCAGCTCCCCCGATTCGAGATTATCCAACTCTATCATGACCTGCGGGACTATTGGGTCACTCAATATCACCTACTTCAGAAATGAATCCTTCGCTCCCTCTCCCCTCCCTCCATCTCATGCAGCCTCAGACGGAGAGCAGATTATAGAGCTCTTCCAAAACCTTGGCCGCTCAGCGATGTGGAAGAGTGTCGCCAATATCAGCTTTGAAGGTGACACCTTTGAGCCGGAAGGCATCGTTCGTCTGGGTGACGATCGCTACGTGGTCAGCAGTGGTCAATGGACACAACCCACTGAAAAGTACGACGAGGTCATCAACGGCACAGATAGAACTGCTGGTCAGGGATTTGCCCACCTGATGGTCTACAATGGGAAGGGCGAGCTCATCGCTGACGCGACCATCACGAAGCACGGCGAGGCAGAGTATCACAATGGAGGAATCGACTATGACGGGGAGTTCATCTGGGGCACGATTGGCCAGTATCGTCCCAACAGTACTGCCTATGTCTATCGGGCGGAACCAATGACGCTGGAGCCTGATAGGGTGCTCAACTATGCGGACCATCTTGGAGGTGTTGTTCATGACACCCGTGTTAATGCCATCACGACACTGAACTGGGGTGCGCGCAACGCGACGACTTGGCTCCTTGGACGTGTCGAGACGGGATGCGATGCCACACCCAACCCGGAGAGCGTCGTCCGAAACCCCAGCTACTTTGTTGATTACCAAGACTGCAAATGGCTCGGCCACAGCAAGTTCTATAATGGCAAGAGTGTGATGTTGTGCTCTGGCGTCGCGACGGTAGGGAACGACAACCTGGGCGGCATCGCACTTGTAGATGTCGTGACCATGATGCCGCTATCTGAGGTTCGAATTTCTCTGGAGAGCGCATTTGGCGTACCATTGACGCAGAACCCGATGGACGTCAGTGTTGAAGATGGCAAATTGAGGTTCTACTGGATGCCAGACCGACATAACAGCACATTGTACATTTACGAGGCCCAGCCCGACAGCCCGTTTCAATATGGTGGCGGCCCCCAATGATTGCTTACCTTGTCGACAACAACTGAATCCTTGTGGAATCTCTCAATCAACTTCACCATGTTTATTGTTGTGGCGTTGTCTCTCATTCTCTTAAATGGTTGCCTGTTGGTTGACAGGGCCTAGTGTGACGACTCTCATGACGACCGCCATGAACCGATGACGACCACCGATATAGAATCGCTTGCGCAACAAGTCTAGGCAACTCCGGCTGCGCCTTGTAATTTCGCTGCCTTGGCATTTAAGAAACTCGATTTAATCCGGCTTTTGTTCCCCAACCACGAGCTATTTCGGGTCGTCAGCACTCAATCGTCGCTCGCTTCCACAACACATTACAACTCCCACCCCCGACACTTTTCAATCCGTTCAAGCACGCAACAATATGCCTTCACAAACAGCCAATTCACCAGCATCACAATGCCTCGGATTCAAGCGTCTCCCGGCCGAGCTGCGGGATCTGGTCTGGGAATTCACCTTACCAGACCGTCGCCTCTTTCACGTCAAGCGCATCTCTAAGCAGAAGCCCAGCCAGGACCCAACGACGCGTGAGATGTACTTTCGATTTCACATTCAACACACCCACCCGGTAACATTACACGTCTGCAACGAGTCCCGAGCCGTCGCCCTCCGCAACGGTTTCTTCCTCTCACCCAATGGAGACCATCCAGGCTATTGGTTCAACCCTGAGCTTGACATCCTCTACTTTGACCGCAATCAGCGCACGTCGTTCCACGTCAGACCTAACCAGCCTCGAATCACGGTGCCGGGATGGGACCGCGTCCTCAATGTCGGGCTCGAGTGGCGGGCCTTCTTCCGAGACACGCCTCGCCCGTCGCAGGACGAGACGACGGCTAGCTACTGGAGGGCGGCGATTGATCCAATGTACTCGTACATGCCCCGGATGCGGACTCTCAACTACATCCTGCCCATGGTGCGGCATAAGGGGGGCATCATTTGGGGGCGAGAGCCGTTTGGCGTGGAGCAGTTTGATGCTGAGTTGGTATCGCTCCCGGAAGGTACGCAGATTCCGTGGGAGACGATGCGGAACAGAGGGAACGGAAGGGGGCTTTTGATGACTGATCTTCGGGCTGTCAATGGTCTCGTTTCACCGATGGTTACTTGGTACGAAGTGAAGGCGGATATCGAGAAGGGCTTCGAAGAGGACAGTGAGGTCCAGCCGATCAAGGAGGTCCAGGAGGGTAATGGGAGTAGTGACGGTGAAGCTGGGGAGTTTGAGCAACCGACTGATAAGATGGATCATGCTCCTCGCCATAACCCACAGATCGTTGGGTGGTGGTTGTTGAGGGCTGGGGCCCCGACCACTCATCCGAACCCTCAGGTTATGGAATTTCGCCATTAGTTATGTTCTGTTATTCATGCATTGAAGGGAAATGGAAGGAAAAGCGAGGGGTATAGCCAAGTTCAATTGATTCCATCTCATCACGGCTTCAGACTCATCAGCAACTCCATACTCCAAACTTCACTTCACTTCATCCCATGCTTTTCCGTGCCTTCGCCACCACATCACCACAACTCCTAAGAAATCATCACATTAACCCCCTCGTCGAACGCATTCAAAACGTCAAGTGAACAACCTCAATGTTGTTACCCAGAGGATCAAGCACAAACGCCCCATAGTATCCCTCCATGTACTCCTTCCGAATCCCCGGTTTTCCATTACAGACCGCACCAGCTTTACTACTCAGCGTCAGCAAGTTTCCCCTTCCTAGCAGATCCAAATCCAAGTTCAACTTACATCGCAGCCTCATACCACTCATCAACATGCGCGCGGTCCCTCCCCTGGAACGCAACGTGAACAGGCGCCGGACGGCTCGCCAAATCGCCGTCGTACTTTTGCAAGCCGCCCTTTGCGCCGCCGCCGAGCCAGAAGTCTGGACCGGCCCCTTTGATGCCGAAACCGCAGTAGGGGTGGGCGGGGTCGCCCTCGACTAAGAGCTCGTAGCCGAGGGGGAGGAGAATGGCTTTGTAGAAGTCGCGCATCTCGGTGTAGAAGTCACCAATGGGGAGGCCAACGTGGTGGAAAGGCATGATTACGGGAGTCGAGTAGAGATTGAGGGTGTTTGGTTTGTTTGAATGAGGTAGTAGTTGAGATGATTGAGTCTATGAGAGATTGGGATCAACTGTCTTTAAGTATTCCAAAACACAACCACTCTCCATTGCCTTTCTCATGACGAAGTCTCTCGTTCACGGTGGTACTTCCAACCCAAGACCACTCAATTCAAACATGACCTATCCACGACCTGCCCTCCCGCCACGGCGTTCGGTCTTCTACCATTATCCGCCCACTCATCCATGAACTATCCGACCCGGACAAACACAACAAGTCCGGCATCCGGCAACCTTCCCCTGTCCCAATGCACAAAAAGAAGATCATTTCACGTGGGTTCGCGCCAGGCTCGCTCCGAGAAATGAAGACTCCACTGCCATCACGCGTTTGACCCCATCACGCAGAGACATGCGTGATCGTACGCAGGTACTTCGCAGGCAAGGGTGGATATGGGGGTGACGGCGCTAGAGACCTTTGGCGCAATAAGCCGGAGGAAGCGTTGCGCCGCGGGGGACGGGAGGAGATGTGAGACTCGTCATAGTGAGGTTTTAAGGAATGCGGGGGAATGAAATAGGCGGTGAAGGGTTGAAGCCAAGTTCGAGATCTAGAAGAAGATGGGGATTAGTTAGTGTATTGTCCCTCATAGCTTCATCTGATCTGGAAAAGAGCTGATAAAGAAGCTTCTTAGCTTGTTATCGTTGTTCTTGTTTGCGGGCGTTCACAGACAGAAAGCACCCCCTCTCCTAATCGAAACCCGCAGTTGGCGTTCGTGTTTGCCAATCCCCCCCCGAGACAAGTTGTCTGTGGCTGACGCCAGAGAATTCAACGCTGCTTTCTTCGTCTAATACTATTTTCGCTAAACAGAAGGCCGATCCTTGCCAGATGTACGGATAGGTATCCAGGGGTGGGTGCATAACTGGACAAGACCCGTCCAGATCCGTCCAGTCCTTGAGTAATAGACAAAAACTGTTGTGAATTAGCAAATCGTTGTTCGTACATTACAACTTTGGCTTTTCATTGTTCCCTTCTCACTTTCCTCAGCATCTATCCTGCCCACATGCAAAGAGCATGCACCGGAGTTGCAATCGCAAGACCACTTCACATCACTCTTGATCAATACCCAATCCGTCTTACGTCACACAACTAGTTCATATGTATCCTTCAGCCCCTCAGGCGCTCTGACATTCCATCGGGCCTATTTCCTCTCTCTCCAACGTGGAAGCGCCATTACAGCCCGAACCCAACGCCGCTTGCATGTAAGATACGACTTCAGTTTTGAGGCTGTCTACTCACAGCCCTAGAACGGGTTCCGGGTGTTGATCCTCCTCAGCCTCTTCAGCCGTCATTAGGATGGATCTGCAGCTCACGCCTCTTTGCCAACCCAGTGGCGCGGCGATGTGTGTGCTACATACCCCGACAAGTCTCCTCACCATGCTTTTTTGTCAATGTTTCTGACCATCCATACGAGGCATGCAGATACCTACCTAGCTCGGAAGCTGTGCTGACCCCAATAATAGTACCTATCGTAAAGCCAAGGGCGAAGGCAGAGGGCACACGATCATGTTGCACCATGTGCTCGTATGGCAGCGACCACAAAAAAGTCCCTCGCAGTCGCGTTGTGGGACAATTCTCGAAATATTCCAACGTCCCATTACAGATCCACAGACTCTTTCAGGGCCGTGTCACAAAAGTCCAAGGCTCAGGCACGTACCGAGGCGACGGTTCAGCTGGTCTCAATCCTAGTCATCACAAACGAGACACGGCTCGCTTCCAATGTCTGGCTCACCTCAGCCCTCGTCTAGTAGTTGACCACCTAATCAATAATGGCACGCCAGAGAGCTACCCTGTGATGGCTGCATGATCCAACAGGACGCCATTGGCAGATCTAGTGCTGACGAACAACTGGCAAAGGTTCAGCACGCCTGGCCCGCAGCCGACCTGCCTTGTAGGGCAGTTACCGTATGCAGCGTAGCATATAGACTCCTCAACTCGAGGAAATATCATCACAGGTGACGATAATTGGTGTGTGGATGATTAGGGAACGCTCTTGGCTCTGTTGATAGTCACGGTCTCGGTCGCAGAGGGCTTGGGGGGCGTTGAGCTAACACACTCCCAACTGACTGCCGAAATGGCAGGGCTTGGTCAATTATGTGCCGCAGTGGGCATAGCGGCGAAGCTATTGACGGGCAGTCGGGAGCCGAGGGAGGATCTCTATTACTCTGTCCTCGAGTATATCATCTGCTGAAGGTACCTTCTTGTCTGTGATGTGGAGAGATGTCCCCAAGCCAACGGCAGCAGTAGCAGTAGCAGCGAGATAGTCCTCGAGTGTAACTCGTTCTCCTACTCAGTCGTCTAGTCAAGATGCTCCCTCTGTTGTCTCTCATATCATGCCTCTGGGCAACCTCCCTTCCCTCAGTCACGGCAACATCCCCTAAAGCTCCCCAGAACGATGCAAAGGAATTCGACTTCACCATTACATGGGAAGAATACGCCCCAGATGGTTTCTCACGCCCAATGCTCCTCGTGAACGGCCGATCTCCAGGACCGACACTGGAGGTTGACCAAGACGACTGGGTAGTCGTCAAGGTTCACAACAAGTCCCCATACAACACCACTGTTCACTTCCACGGTATGCTTGTTCTTGGGTAGCCCCCCGACATATCCCTAACAGTTCCAGGTATCGAAATGAAGGGCACTCCTTGGTCAGATGGCGTCCCCGGCGTAACCCAACACCCCATTGAGCCCGGCTGCAGCTTCAAGTACCAATTCAAGGCGACTCAGTATGGCAGCTACTGGTACCATTCTCACTTTCACGGCCAGATCGAAGACGGCCTCTACGGACCGATTGTCATCCATCCACGCAAGGAAGATCCGAAGCCATTCCACCTGATCGCCAAAGACCAAGATACAATCTGTGCAATGGAGGAAGCTGAGCGCAATGTCATGCCTCTAGTGATTGCGGACTTTGTGCACCTCACTTCGGAAGAGAAATGGGATATGACATTGGCAGCGGGCGTTGAGGACTCATGCTACGACTCTGTCCTCTTCAACGGCAAGGGGAGAGTGCAGTGTTTGGCGAAGGAAGAGATCAACTCCAATCTCAATGAGCAACAAGAGATGTTTCTCTCAATGGTTCCTGGTGCGGAAATGACCGACAAAGGGTGAGTAATCTGTAATACTATGGAATGGCGACACTGACAATCTTCGAGGTGCCTCCCAGCGTCAGTTCTCATGGCTATCGGAGGAGGTGGCGGTGATGAGAGTGCTCTTCTACCGGGAACCTTCTCCGGCTGCAAGGAGACAGAGGGTGCCATTGAGGTTATCGAAGTAACAGCTCCCTCCAACTCTGCCGGCAAGTGGATTGCGTTCGACATTGTTGGCGCCGTCAACTTCATCACGGGAATGTTCTCTATTGACGAGCACGACATGTGGGTATACTCCATGGACGGATCATATATCGAGCCCCAGAAGGTCCAGGCCATCGTCGTCACCAACGGAGATCGATACTCCGTCTTGGTCAAGGTTCAGAAGTCGGGCAACTTCAAGATTCGCTTCAACGCCATCAGCGCGCCCCAACTCATTGCCGGCCACGCGATTCTCTCCGTCGACGGCGAAGGACACGAGCACGACTCTAAACCGCACATCAACCTTGTTGGCATTCCCCTGTCTGATAAGCTCGTCATCTTTAACGAAAATACGGCATTCCCTTACCCCCCAGTCCCCATTTCTCCAACTGCAGACAAGATCTTCAATTTGAGCATGAAGATCGACGGGTCTTCGTATCTCTGGGCTATGAATAGCTCACGGTTGATGCCTCAGGACCTTGACCTCCAGATGCCTACGCTCTTCAACCCCCAGCCGTACATCAACAACAACGTCACCATCTCAACCGAGCTGAACGACTGGGTTGACCTTGTCTTTTTTGCCTCCGTATTCCCGCAGCCTCCTCATCCCATCCATAAGCACGGCACAAAGATGTATCGAATCGGCGCCGGAACTGGTCCGTTCAGATGGCGTTCTGTCGAAGAGGCCATGAGAGAAATTCCCGACCAGTTCAACCTCGTCAACCCGCCTCGGAGGGATACTTTTACTTCGCCCCCCGCAGAGCAAGATGTGAGCTGGGTTGTTGTTCGGTATCATGCTTCTGACCCCGGTCCTTGGCTCCTCCACTGCCATATCAACAACCACATGGTAGGAGGGATGATGATGGTGATTCAGGATGGTGTAGATAGTTGGCCTGTGGTTCCTGAGGAATACGCCGATCCCCGTCGTCGGGGATTCTAGAGCGGAATGAGAGTTTTGAATAGACATTGGTGTCCGGATAGAGGTTGATTTCGATAAGTACGCTGCAATATATATACAAGGAACTGCATTAGTAACCATCACGTTCTCTTTCCGTGTTCTCTCCATAAGCAAAAGCAACAACGCTGGCGCCATCAATTGCCTTTTGTTGACTACGCATCCTATATATCATTGGCTTGGTATGTCGGCGTTCAAAGGTTTACGAAACCGGGAGATCCGCATGAAAGACCTGAGCCAGGCTATGTGTTTCGAAGACGCAAAAATTAGCAATCATGAACCACGCAATATAACCTAGGTCTTTTGTTTTATTACATACCGCTGGGTAATAACAGCATTTCGGAGTCTTCGTAAGCGCACTGCACATCGCGTTCAAGTCGGCGCGGCTGTCCGGGTTCCTTGAGGCTAAGAGGGGATATCTAGTCAACATCTAACCCAGCGCAAACTGTAGAGAGAACACCGCTAGGGGTTGCTTACGGAATTCGCAGTCCCGGCTGTATCTGTCATTTCCGCAGCAGTAGACGGTGTTGTACAAGTTGTCAGAGCAGGCTCTATAGGGAGGCTGGGCATCGACGGTCTGGGTGACGGTGGCAGTGGCCTTGATGACAGATGTAACGACGTCAGTGGCGAGGGTTATGGTCGGAAAGGCGGCGCCAGCGCAGCGGCAGGCGGTGCTGTATTTGTCCTCTTTGCCACAGGCACTCGCATACGAAGGAATAGACTTGAGATCTGGGTTCGGTCCGGCTTCGCGGTTGAAGATGGGAGGGACGCGGGTGACGGTGACGGTCTCGACGGCGACGGTTTCGGTCACGAACTCGGTGCTGAGTGAGATGTCAATACAGGAAGTTATCTGGAGATACAAGCTACGCACATCGCAGTTGGGGTCTCAGTGACGGCAAAGTAGTCCTCGCAGTCGCTGATCCGAGCCGCCGCAGCGCCATCGACAGTATCCTCAATGGTACCATCGGGAATGACAGCACGGGCACAAGCGTCGGAGCAGGGGCCGCAGACAGCAGCGGCCACGCTCGAGACGAGAGCGGCTGAGACGAGAGAGATCTTCAGCATCATGACGATAGTGTCAGACGAAGAGAGAAGCGAGCGAGATGGTTAACGAACGTTGGTGGGTATAAACGTTGAAGAGACTTGAGATCAGCTTGGCTCCCGATTCGAAAGAGACGCCAGAACGGCGCGCAACAAGAATAGTTCCATGGCTGTCCCGTTTTCCTTCAACTCAAGCGCCACGCGCCACTCCCGTCGGGGGCATAATAACGAAGCAAAAGCTAACGTCTTGATTTGTGGGCATTTCCAGGGAGCAGAAGCAATAAAGTATTAGGAGGCGTCGATAGTTCCATTAGTTCCGCAGCTTGTTCTGGTTTGGGGGCAGGGGTAAGGGGTCAACACCCTAGAACGGCCAACCTTAGGCTCGAAGGAGGAAACAGGGGGGAGTTGTCAAAAGGGCTCTCAGATAAGAGAAAGAGAGCCACGACTTGACCGAAGGAGTGTGATCCTTGTACTTTGAATGTCACTGACGATGGACCTTTGGGAATCAACGACATCCCCTTCTCCAACTGCCACCACTTGAGGCTAACTACCTACGTAGTCTTTGAGATTTACACTGTGGTTTCAGACCACACAAGAGAATAAGCTACACTATACCTATGTGCCAAGGCTTATGTTATGTGTTCTTCTACCTCCAGAGTTGTCCCTCCCCTGAACCAACCAACCAACCAACCCCCCGACAATCTAGGCGCTGATTTCTTCGGCCTGACATCAACAAGCGTGATTGGTTTAGTGGTAAAATTCTCCGTTGCCATCCGAGCAGCGTCGGGGAGCCCTGGGTTCGATTCCCAGATCACGCAGTGAGACATGTGTCGACAGACGCAACTATCGTTTTGCCAGGTGGCTTAATTTGAATGTGTCTTTTTTGCTCCTAGCCCCAAGACAACGGCTCTGGGTTTGGGGATTTCAGACACAGCTGATCAGAAGAACCCAATGGGAGATAATACGAATATCAAAGGAGCATACTCGATCATGGAACCTATCGCCAGCATCACAAGTCAAAGTACGTGTAAGTATAATCGTATTGTTGATCACTTAGACATTTCCCTCGCCAGAGTTCCAACAGAGCGTCCTAGACAACTGTAGTGGTTTTATTCAAAGTTAAGGCATAGAAGAGAGGAAACAGAAGCAGTTAGTTGCCTGGGAAAAGTTCTGAATTCCATAGAAATAATGGCAATACCACTAGTAGTAGCATTCATAAAAAACAATATCCTGTCCTGCTGTTGAAGGAGGACCCTGGGGCTTCTCTGGACAATTATGTGATTGTCGTGCCATACATCGGCGCCCCCTATCAAAGAAACCTATCCTTACCAACTTGGAATTGATATCCTAGTGCATCTTTCAACCTCGAACCCCAGCAGTCAGCCTTTTGACTTATAACGTCTCCCCTTTGTCGGCTGTTGAGGTTCAATCCTCGGGCGGCGACGATGTCTCGACCAGGCCATCGTCGTTGCTATCCTGCTCTTCGCCATTGACGGCCAAACTCGCTAGTTCTGATTTGCCTCTACCATTCAACGCAGATCGACTGTTGTCGGCCATGAGCTCCAGGCCGTTGGATTGTCCATTGCTGCTCTCCTTTGAGTGCTTGGCGATAGCGTCAAGCAGCACCGGCACGTATGTCTTGACTGCCTTCTTAGCAGCCTCCAGGACAATAGGGCCAATCTTCTGAGCGACGGTCTTGGCGAAGTCAAACACGCTCTCTGCCTCATCTTCCTCCTTGGGGGCGATCAGGTTCATGTTGAGCAGTTTGTCCCGAGGCATCGCCATCAGAGTTGTAAGGGCAGTGTCGGCAATGATGGCACGCTTGAGATGATAGAGAGTCGCTTGTTCGTTGGCAGAAAGTGCAGGCCCATTTCCGTATGATTCAGCGCCACCAAAATTGCCACCCAGCTTCTTCCCGAGTCTCGACAAGGCAGACTTGATTGCCTCGGAAATGAATGGTTTGGCTTCTGAGACGGCAGACTTCAGCACAGGGCCGAGCCAGCTGATAAGACTCTCCTCTCCACTGATTGGTAGAGTCGGTGCGAAAAGACTCTCAACAAAGCCTGACTCTTGGCCTTCAATGGCGCTTTCTGGGATAGTGACGTCGAGAGGTTGGCGCTCGACAGCAGATTCCTCCTGTACCGGCTTCTTGGGGTTCTGGTAACGATGTGTGAGGATCTCTAGGGCACTTTCATTCATGGCTGGGGTCAAGGCACGAGCTAAGTTCTCGAAATCCTTTGGAAGTCCAGGCCAGTTCTTCTTCATCCCGGCGAGAACTTCTTGCTGCTCCTGTGATGGTTTCATTCGTAGGATAGCTTGGAGGGCAGCCTCCGCCAGGATGGCTCGCTGAGCGGACCCTTTTTCTTCCCCCCCAGCGATGCTCGCTTCCCCGGCGGCCTTGCTCTCAGCCCCGGCGACGGCGCCGAGCAAGCCGCCCGCGACGACTCCAATCACACCGCCGATAGGACCCAGCAAAGGGGATACCACAGGAAGGACTTTTGAGCCGATTCGAGATATGTCCCTCAAGACATCAAAGAAACCTTCTTCGCCACCGCCCTGGTGGATATCGAATGTCTGTATGCCCTTGGAGCGATCAAAAGCAGACTTCTTGGTGGTGAAGAAATTCGTGAAGGCGTCATAATCGTTGCCATAATTGCCAGAAATCGAGTTGCCAGAGTTCTTGTCGGTGCCGCCACCACCGTAGCAGTGTGTTCCGATGGCAGTGAGAACTCCATTGCGCCTATACAGGATCGGAGCGCCAGATTGTCCTATAATGGAGGTTAGTTAATGACTATAAAAACCGGTATTCCATTATTTTGCCCTTACCTGCACCAGTAGAGACTTTGTACTCGATCATGTGGCGGGAGCTTTTCGCAAGATCATACTTCGTGTAGGCAAACTGCTCATACATCTGAGCGCCCTTCTCCCCCTCGTCAGTCCCATTGACGTGCATTGACTTGTCGCCTGGATACCCGACGACTCCAAGAAGAAAATTATCGCCTTTTGCCGGGGTAGGATCGAACTTGAAGGTGCGGAGCTTGCCGGTGAAACCCCTTTGAAGCTGGACAAAGGCAACATCTCGCAGGCGGTTATTGGAAGTCTTCACCCAGTCCTGGGTGGTAAGGACATTCACTCCAAATCGAGTCTGAACCTCGTCCTTTTTTGCAGAAGCACGGCCGTTGAATCCAATGTAGCATTTGAGCTGCGAGGCCGGACCCAGCTGGCGTGCCCGGTCGTAGACGACATGACCGGCGGTGACGAGCAGGTCATCGCGGATAAGCCAGCCAGTTCCCATCATCCAGACTTCTTTATCAGAGTCCTGTGTGCTGAAACGAGTAAAGATCTTGACAATGGCTATCGAGTGTTAGCCCAGCATTCTGACCCTTGGGCGAGGAGTACTTGCAGCGATATTTTCCACCATCGTGGTAGTCGGACTCATCGGCCAGCTGGCGTTCATCTTCACCGATAATGGACTCCAAAGCATTGCTGCGTCCGTCATCAGGGAGAATGGCGGACTCGATCGGCTGAGTGGACTCAGGGAAGTCAAGTTTCCAGGCAGCGACGCGGGACGCCTTGGAGGACTCAGAAGAAGCCATCTTGATGAAATACGAAGTGGGTAGCTAAATGAAGCTGTGGTGGTTGCTTAGGGTTGGCTTTGAGAGTAGAAGTTGGGATGTGTGTGAATTGTCTTTCGTCTTGAGGTCGTCTGCGTTCTTATACTTGAGAAATCTCTCTTCGTCCTTCGTTTTCCTGAGGACTCTTTTCTGAGTTCCGCGCTCTTGTTTCCTCACTCGAAGCCTTGGCATTATCTACAGGAGACAACACGAAAGCGCTCATTCCAGTCACTATCCCCACATTCTTGAAGCATCATCCAGCTCGGAATTCCTAATTCTATCACGGTGTGCATGGTCCTCCACGGCGCAGCCTTGACGAAAATCAACTATTCCGAAACGCTCCCACGAATTATGTGATAGAAGTCAAGTGGCACCGGACTATCGAGCGGTTGTGCAACAGTGGCACAGTTTTCCCAACCGCCAAGAGGGTTTTGTGGGAGCTGAGGATACTGTTTTGGCTTGTTGAACTATGTAGGGGTAGTTGCACATTGGGTTCTCGGCGAGTATTGACGCCAGCTGAACGGACTGTGATATGCCTCGGATGTACTATTTTGGAATAAATTGCAAAAGGAGAGAATGACGATGCGCTTTCGTTGTCGAAAAGACTTTGTGGCGGTATCCCCCTTTTTTTGAAAGCACGAAGGACTGAATCGGCGTGTAATTATCAGCCCATACCATGATGTATATGTATTTAGCCTGATAGATGACAAGATTGTGAAGAGAAAGGATTTCTACTTATCAAGCGAGGCAGCATTTATTTCATAGAGCAAAGGTAGAAAGTATTTCCAGACTATTTCCAGACGAGTTCCTCAAAACATTCTTCCACTGAAGCAAACATTTCAAGCACTTAAACACTACCCAAGGCTCCTAGGGGCATTAGGGATGCTTCGATTCTTGACACATTCTTTCATGAAGCAACATTAGCCCCAAGTATCTGTACTTCTGGTACGGGAGCCTCGTCCCTCTCACACTTTAACTTAGCTGTTCTCTGCAATGCATTCTTAGCCTCATCCGTCTCCCCGACTCAAATATTGACAGGGTTTAGGCAATATAGCTGGGGGGTAAAAACAGTAACTCCGCCAACCCATCTCGCCGATGCAACCGGCGATGCCGAAGTTCGGATCCTGTAGGAGGGTGAACAAGCTTTCCCGAGGCCCAGGTTCATCGATCAATGTAAGGACTCAAGGAGAGGAGTGTCTTGGAAACCTCTGCACATCTAGTAACCTACTCACTGCCCATTCTTTGCTCCCGACGGAAGTTTTGGTTTCTCATTGCCGGTAGAATATCGCCGTCTTTCAAAACATCCCCGTCATCCCACTCGTTGATTAACTTGAAAAGTATCGTATATTTACTCAAGTTACGCAATCGATGGTCTGAGGAGAGACAGTTCCTCAACAGAAGAACTAGATTCCATCATATTTATGACACAATCTCCTTGTCGTGCTATTGATGGAGGTCGTTGAGCTATTTCTAGACTACCATGTGATCATCGTCCCGGTAAGTGACCCCATTCCAAAGCAAGGGGGATCCCATCTTCTCCGCTTATTTTCCTCAGTCTAGCAAGAATTCCAGTTCTAAATATACTTTCGTGTCCTTTAACCGAAGTGCTTCTCGAGTTCTTGTCTAATAAGCTTCCCGACCTGCGTGATACTCCGCAGAGAGTCCAAGAACCCCTGCGTCTGATATCCTCCCTCACTGTACGGTTCTATCTTGGGCCAACTGTGCCCAGGCATTTCCAAGAGGGATTGGAGGGCAAGGTCGGCAACTAGGGCGCGCTTGAAGAGAAGCTGAGTAGCTTCTGGATCGACTGAATCCTGAGCCGGTGATGTCTCAGCTCCGGCTTCGCCAAGAGCTTCAGCCTGACTCTTGCCAGCTTCCAATAAGGCGGACCTGGTTACGTCAGAGTAGAGTGGCCTACTCGAAGATATAGCTGTCTTCAGATCAGGTCGAGCCGGTCGAGAAGACTCTCATCTAGGCTGAGGGACAGGGCCGGGCTGAAAAGAGCCTCAATGAATTCCGAATGTCTATCGCCTAGATCTAGGGCGATGTCTTGGGCAATCTTGGTCATAGTTGAGGCCAAAATATGGGCTAGCCTGTCGATATTCGCTGGAAGGCCGGACCAATTCTCGTCCATAGACGAAAATCTGCTGTTGCTCGGGCGAATTCTTCATGTCCAGGAGAGCCTAGAGGACGGCCTTGGCAAGTTCAAGCGAGTGACTTCCCTTATGAACAGGAGACAAAGAGTTGAGTGAAGTGAAGTTGCAAGAAGTGTTTCTAATTGGCTGCTAGGGAGACGGAGAGGGGGCTGCGAGGTATCGGTGGTCAATATCCCTCCATTTCGAGGTTAGGATTGCTCTTCATAAATTCTTCGTTGGCTCTCAGCCTTATTCGCTTGTACACCCCTCGCAACCCATCTAGTCGAGCTGAGCACACAGCCAGCCACCATCCCCGCCTCTTGCAGCATGATCTGACCCCGCAGTTCCTAATTCAACCACTGAGGGCATCGCTTTCTGAGACATTGCCTTGGCTAGACCTAGCTATTCTGAGGCCCTCACACCTTGGACGGTCTAGGCTGTGATCGAAGGGTTCTGGTGGCAGTGATCTATCGACGGCAAGTGAAACAATGGCCCACTCTAAGCAATAGCCAAGTTGCCAAAGAAGTGTATGGAGCTGAAGGGGCCGTTTCGGCTTAGCGGTGGTTGTGGTACCTATATGTGCCAGCCGGCAGGTTGATATCGAATTGGCCAAGCTCCAAACAGATGAAAATACCAGGGAAGTAAGAGTTACTGCCCGTGTATTCTTTTCTTATAGTAGAGACTAGATATAGCTAAACAAATATCAGACAAGAACACCGCTTCGATACCCCTATCTACATATAAATGATGGGCCGAACTGACATTGCCCCAATCCTATAACTCTCGTCTACAAACTATTCGTAGCACAATCAAACACCAATAACCCCATGAATCCTCCGCATCGTCTCCCCCCCAGTTCTTACCGATTCATCCACCCGATCACGGAAAGCCGGATCCCCCTCGCTCTCCGTAACCACATTCTCACTACGGACAATGTCAAAGGTGTCCTGAATAGCTTCCAGATACGCCGCTGTTGCCTGATCAATCCCCTGCTGAGCTTCATCGGCCTTTGTGCGGAACGAGTCTCTAAATTCCCTCATCAAATCGCTAAACAGGCCTTCACTTGCAAGTATATCATTGATGTGTTTCTTTCGTCTGGCATCACTTCCACGACCTAAATAGTTCAGCCGTCAGCCAGGTTATCTTGGAACTCGCATTACGTTTCGAGGCTGGAGAAGAACTTACGGCTTTCCTGGTTGCATCTCCTGTATCCTGGATCCATTGCTCTTCCAAAGAGTGAGGTCCTGATGCCGGAAAGTGAGTCGGTACGAATAAGTCTGGCCCCTGAGTCAACACACTGGTAAAATTTTTAAAACCCCATACCACTCACTGCAATTCAGCATCAAACGTTTCATCGACGCGCTCGATAGCATCCAGAAGCAGCTGTTGCCGTGTCACTAGAGTTTGAACCAGGGGAGCCATAGTGTCGTAGTCAGTGTCGAGTTCGGTTTCTAGCCACGATTAGTTCTCTAGAAAACCATGCTGGGAAAGCTGGCTTATCGACTCACCGAATCGATCAATGGCTGCATTCGTTATTACCAAAACGAGGTTTTGGACAGCGGATCGTCGTTGCTGGAGACGCAGCATTAGTTCTTCCCATGGATTCTCCAAATCTTGCTTCATTCCCTTCATGGCTTCCTCGTTCCAGCTGTGCCACCCAACAGCGGGTGTGCTGTAGTCTCCATATTGACGACAAAAGGCCGCGTATGTCGCTAGAGAGCTTAGCATCTCAGTCCCATGTCACGATTGTTGCACTCACAGTGATGCCACTGTTTTCGTTAGTCTCGTTGACCCTCAGTTTCGCGAAATAACTTACTCCAGACCATTCAAATCCAGCTTCCTTTGCTGAACGGCTCCATGACAAGAGTTGACGTCCTGAATAACCATTAGACAACGATACCACGAGCTGGCACCTTGAAACTCACTCTCATACAGATGATTCGTAAAGTCTTGTTTGAAGTCATGAGCTACACGATTGATAGCGCTAGAGTGGGTGGTAAAGGCCTACATCTGTCAGCCTGGTCCATCCTAGCTCTCAAAGAATATCCCTCTACACACCCTCCTCAGTCGACGTTCTTCCTCGTTGAGAAGCTGACGGCGACCTTCACGACGCTCTTCACTTGAAGTCCGAGCCCCGGACTGAACCCAAAGCTGAACTTTAGCCATAAATGCGGGAACTTGATCCTTCATGTACCGCGTTGCGATCCTTCGTTGACTAGTCGCAACGATAGAGATACAATGCTTGCGGACTTGGAGGATGCCGCTCAACTCAAGCAACGGCCTCGACTCCTGCTTAGACTTGTTGCGGAGATCCCAGTAGTCCTTGTTGCTGACGCAAAAGATTTTGATCTCATGGGTGACGCGGGCGTTGTACTTGGTCCTGAGCTCTCTGGTCACGAATTCGTTGCGAGTTGTAACAAGAAACGTCTTGAGCCTGGGGGCTTGGGTCAGCATGGCCAGCCACTTCCGAAGGGTAGATGGGTACTCACTCAAACTGGTGGTTTTTCTCGCGAGTCCTGGAATAATGTCAGAAAAGAAGCCCCAAAGGTGGTGTGCGTGCCCACATGATGGCGCGCCGTCTTGGTTCCAACCCGTTGTAGTGGGTTCTCTCATCGTCAGACAAATCATCTTGATAGCCTTCGTAATCTTGAATGTCCGCCTCAACCTCGTCCAGGTCTCTATTATCCGTGGCGATAGCGCCGGTAAGCTTCTTGATAGTTTTGGCCTTCGCACCCCCCCAGTCTCTGATCGCCTCCTCGGCCACGATGTCCTTACAAGTGTCAGCCCCGTCCATGCTGTGAAAAGATATATTTACTTACATCAGATCGAGTGCAGACGATTCCCACATTAGACAGACGAGCTTGCCTGGCCAGCTCAAAAACACTGTGCACGCCTTCATCCGTCGCCGCACGACCGATGTTGCAAACGGCAAAGATCTCGTTGCACTTCAAGACATAGCGCTCAGTTATGGATTGCCGGGCAGAGTTCAGGTCTCGAAGTCCTAGGACGAGGTTAATCCTGCCTCTGCATAGGTACAACATGACTCACCTGGAAGATCAACAAGAACTAGTCCTCTGCTGAGAATGTGTGCATTCAGAAACACCCTAATAATTGTCAGCTACAAGGCACACATGACAAGATATAAACATATGCAACTTACTTTGTGGCTTTTATGTAGGGCCACGTTGCTGGTCGATTCCTCGACGGAGGCTCCGAAGATAGCGTCATCAAGGAGGAAGAACAATCCTGTAGCGAAAGGCCGGACTGACGGGTAATAGAAGCCGGCGGCCTTGCATCCGCTGCCCATTGAGCCAGCGTCGCAATCACATTCCCTTCTTCCCAGTCAATAAGAAAGCTCTCATCGTTCAGCCGACCTCGAAACATTGCCTGGAAAGTGTCTCGGGCGACCTTGGCGCTGGCTTCATGGTCACTACGTTCAGCATCCTCCATCTCATCACTGTGGAGGTGGAAATGGCGGTAGCTCTGAAGCATTCTCGTGAGTTGGTCACGAATCTCGTCCATAGAGAACAGGTCAACTTGGATGTCAAATGTCTCCCGGTTGTGGTAGTGGTACTCCGTCACGACGCATGTACACGCCTCTCCACTGTTACTCTGTAACACATCAGAACCAAAGTCTCAAAATATTCACATATATGCACCAACTTACCGTTCTTGCAAGCCCTTGGGTATCAAGCAAAGAGTTGAGCAGACTGCTCTTGCCTAGTTTGGTCAGCACTAAAGATAGGAACCTCTTTGCAAAGGGATATATCTCACCAACACCCGAGTCACCCACGAAACCCACAGTCCGGGTTGACGGGTACTCAAAGCCTGCTAGCTTCTCAGCTTCCTGGAGCAGCCTTCCCACAGTTGAGTCGGGAAGGTTGTGGATGGTAGAGCTTGCCAGCACGGTCTCAAACCCTGCCATGAGCTCTTTGGCATCTCGAAAGGATTGCTGGAACTCTGGGGAGTGGAAGGCATCTTGTGGAAGTTCCTCATCCCTAACGTCATGGGGTGATCTGTCAATGCCACTCGAGCGGCGGCTGCGGCGCCTTTCCCGAGGCGTGCCACCTCTGGACCTGCTCGGTTCCGGTGAGAGAGTTGCCGTCTGGCTATCAGAGCCTCGTGCAACCCCGTTCACGGCCTCGGCCAAACCAGATAGGTTGGAGATGCCATTGGGAGTGGAAAGGCGGATGTTTTGCAAACCGGAAGCAAGTCCGTCTGGAGTGGCCCTGTTACCTGACAAGGTGGCCGAAGGGGACAGGGAGACTGAAGGGGTTCGAAGCCGATTCTGGGAGCGTCTAGGAGGGGTGCCGCTGTTGGATGCAGAGTCGGCTTCAGTAGTAGGGATTGGAACATCAGGGTCTGGACGGACAGGCATTGCGTAGGCTCAGGCTTGAATTTGTCTGGTGACAACAAATGATGGAAGCAAGATGAAGACCAATCAAAGAACACAGCGAATGAAACAAAGAACCGATATGTTTGCACTTTGCAAGGAAGTTACTTATGAAGGAAGGGTTGGGTGATGATAAAAGTGAGGGAGCCTTATTCGACGAAAGCAGATCTGGGCTAATTTTAACAATCATGACCATCCGGCCGACTTGTATGCATGCGCTGGCCATTCCACGCATACACCCTTGAAACAATAAAGAAGCCCGAGGCCTCGATCTGCGCCAAGCCTGCTGTTGGTTGACCCATGTCCCATATCCCACACCACCATCACATCAGCGGCAAGATGCGACCAGATAAAAGGCCAGACAACCCACCACCAATCGCAAGATTCGGTCATGTGGAACTGTGGCAGAGATGCATGTTACCGTTTCAGGAGAAGCAACTGCCAGGGCATTCTCACACAGCCTCGGGACCAGGAACTCTGGTTGCCAATCTCAGAAGGGCAGGTGGCCACGCAATAGCCCTGGGTCTGCATCGTCAAGGCTGTACATTGGCGCGCGCTTCGGTGTCGTCAGAACGTAACCCCAAGAGCCAAGGCAGAATCGGCGCAATATCGACTTGGCTCCCTCAGAAAGAGGCCGCAAATTTGTTTCCATTCCTTGCGAATCGGGAACACGCAACATTAACAGCAACCGAGTTTCTCCTTTCGGAATCCTGTTCTCATAACTAGTCCGCTCGCTGCCTGCAGACCTGCATAGGCCAAGGCCTGGGAACATTGGCCGCGGCCTCTTTAACCAAGTGCTGACTACGTAACTAGATTATAGAATCAATCTCTTCTGGCCACATAGCCACGGAGCCGATCTGAAACGAGTACTTATGCTTAATCAAGTAAGAGGAACAAGGGAATGTTTAATCAGACTCTACCTTGGTTAACTTGGTTCCAGTCACCCCCCACTCTCAACCAAGATGCCTCTCCAGCAACCCAGACTCTAGCCGAATGAATCAAAGACCAATTAACTGAAGACCAAAGTACACTTGCCCCCTGCGATTGGAAGAATACTATGTAAACTATTAACGCACTCCTCAATGCATCCTATTCAGAGCCGTCTCCGCGTCAAGGGCGGTGTTTGCAAGGCCGACATCCATCCGAAGCTGGACATCCCTCTAGTAGCGTGATTGGTTTAGTGGTAAAATTCTCCGTTGCCATCCGAGCAACGTCGGGGAGCCCTGGGTTCGATTCCCAGATCACGCAGTCCATCTGTAGATGGAGCGTTAGCTTGCATTTTTGAGGTGGTTCTCTATTCTCTTTTTGAATAGGCGAGTCTCAAGCCCATGGCAGGGGGGTTGAAACGCCGCTGTTCCCTGTCACCCACCAAGAAGCAGAGACTGCGCTAAATACAGCGAGTTCTACTTGGGCAACGATAAAAAGTGTCTGCAATAGATAGGAAGAACATGACTAGCTTAAGGCTATGTCCTTTTCTCGATTTTTTTTCTTTTTGTTTTCCCCTTGCCATGTGTTGTTTTCGAGCTCATGGGTGAGATGAATAGAAAGTAAGTCGCGGCACCACTAAGGAGGCAGAGGTGAAGAAAGGAGGACAACGTTGCAGTCCCTAACTAACAGTAGGCTAATCATCCAACATAGAGAGTAGAGAGAGACCAGCTAAAAAAGCACCTATAGATTTAAGCGTCAACGTCCCTCAAAAATAAAGCTCTATGCTTCCGAATGGCTGGCGTCGCTTCTCTCTTGACCGTCTCTGCCTACTGGACTTTTCTCCGCTTCACGCAAGCAAGATCCTCTGATGAGGAAAAAAAGGAATGCGACGAGCTAGACTCGCTTTGCGTGATCTGGGAATCGAACCCAGGGCTCCCCGACGCTGCTCGGATGGCAACGGAGAATTTTACCACTAAACCAATCACGCTGATTGCTGATTTGTTGTGTTTTGCGCTCGCAATACCATGCTCAATACCCTGGACAGACGGAGCCAGCAAGCATGACCCTCCCATACAAACTTGAGCGTATCAAAAGTCGGTCGTCACTTATTAAAATGCTTAGAATTATCTCCCAAGTCCAAAATCTTGACTCATTTCCCTCCAGGCAACATAATAAGTTCCCTTTTATCTGGTTGTCATGAGATACATCATTCTTAGCCACCTTAGTCATCGTGGCTTCGTTAGTATATAACTGCCCTCCCACTCAGACGAGGCACGTTCACTTCCTATCATACGTACACCTGCATCGTGGCGTCTTTCAACCCTACCACCAGAATGATTTCCAACGGGGAGAAGTTTGCTTGCGAGGTCTGCATTCGTGGCCACCGCGTCGCCCAGTGTCAACATACGGGTGAGTGCCATGTCCGAGTGTGCGCTTGTTCCAACGTCTAATCTTGAATCATTCATCCAGACCGTCCTCTTCAACGGGTCGGCAAAAAAGGTCGCCCAGTAACGCAGTGCACTCACTGCCGGACGCTGCGCAACTCAAGATCTGTTCATACGAAATGCAAATGCGGGTCAACTTCCCGTCAGGCCATGCTGAAGCAATTCGGAAGAGGTGAGCTCAGCTCCGATAGCGGCTTGGATGTCCATGTTAAGCTAAGAAACCGGTGGCTACAGATTACTGCCGCTGCTCAGAAGGCGATCCCTGCATTTGTGCCTACAAGAATCAGGGCTCGGAGGATACACTGCCCAGAGTCATTTCAAAGGGCAAAAAGTCGACGACCATGCCCCAGTCACATTGTGGAGGGAGCGACGACAGCCCCCCCGTGTCAGATGATACCGAGAACTCGCAGGCAACCCCGAGTGCCGTCAGCATCAGCGACAATTCCCAGTCTTCGCCTCACAGTGTCAGTTTGGGTTGCTGTGCTTCTGGCGATCTGCCTGGGGATCTGCCTGGGGCTTCGAACGGGCTGCTGGAGGGTAACTTGGACGATTGGACGACAAACTGGGATCTTCTTCCCCAACTCGACGCCACCGAACCCCCTGGAAACTTACAGACCCTCGATAATTCACTAGCAGCATTGGATTCTCTCCCTCTACATGATATTTTCAGCGAAATACCTGATGCGGAGAACGCGATGCCGAGCGACTTCAACCCAATGGACTTTTTAACCACCAGTCATGACGACCAAGACTGGCTCAATTACTTTCACGCTTCTTAGATCTAAGCTCTGTTGAAGCGCGCGCAAGATCCTGTTCAAGATTTTCTTGGGCTTGTTTCTCTGTTGTGCAGGATTTTCATGGCAATATTATACCAAGCGCTGCGACTGAGCACCACATCTACAACATTGTGCGCTTTTTTTGCTGGTTTGATATACACATCTGACTAAAGCGGAGAATTACTATTATTTTTATTACTTCACATAGGTGGTGGGGGTGAGTTGAGCCTGATATTGTCTGGTGAATATTCGTGATATCTCCTTCTGACGAGCGAGCATTCGCACATAGAGTGCTTGAGACCAACTGACTGACGACCAGCTCTTCAGCGGCCCAAACTCCTTATTTGTAGATCACCACAGCCTGTTTCTGAGCAGTGATTGATATTGTCTAAATCTAACAAAGAGCTAGGTAAATCTTTCCATAGCTTGGACCAAATTCCGAATGTTCAACACCAGTCGAAACACGACCTACGTTGAAGGACACTCTCCAGCGTCGAAGTTTGCCCAGTAGTGGCCTTTTTAAGAGCCGTTTCCCTTCTTTTCGAGATCTAAATTAATAGTTAGAATTGTTAGTAATCACTTGTCCTAGGATCTCGATGGTGAAGCACCTGGGTCTAGTCATTACTTGTCTTGACTCAACAATACCCTACTGTCATGGCTTATTCGACTTCAACAAGTCGAGATTCGGACTCCGAGACATTTCCGACCACCTCTGGCAACGCCTCTGTCTACACCCTGGCTTGTGTCACCCACCTGCGCGAATTGTGCGTCCACCAACCATCAAGTCAACTTCCACATGAGCGTTTTGTGCGTCCACTTGATGCTCTTTTGTGAAGCAACATCGTTTGATTTTTCCCGATGCCGCCGATGAGGAGCAGATATACCAACTCGGCGCCTACCAGTGTTCCCCGCTCTCAATTTTCGTTTTAGGGTATAACTCGTTCTCCGTTGTGGTGTGTCCGTACTGAAGCGGAAGTCTAGGGTAGCTAAGATACCCCTGAACATTACTGTCTGGAAAGCTGCAATACGCGGGCTTTCATTGCCTTGGCCGAAAGCGTTTGCTCCCGGACTACGTGATGACACAGGAGGGACATTGTATCTATAATCACGATAACCTTCAAGTATTCCAGCCGGGCTTTCCCTGATATTAGTTGGCGCAGCAAGACTAAAGTCATCAAAATGAAGTCTACGGAATCACAACTCTCGGGTATCTGGCCTTCATTGACAACGTTCTCAGCGTCGACAGCCCTTCTCCGCTCTTGGCTGTCTGAAGTGATACACTCCCCTACGCCATACGTCTCTACCTAATGGGTCTCGCTTGAATCCGGCTGTCCAGATCCTAGAGCGGATGTGGACGACCCAGCGGTCCGGCGAGCCCTATTGGGCCGCTTCTGACTCTTTGACGACTGGCTCCTTCTCGAACTGGGTGGTGGACTGACTGATTGCCTAGGGCGCTTTGCAGTGCCACAGCTCGAAGTGAAGCTCGAGGCAAAACTTGGGTCATCAAAGCCCGGTGCCTCAATTTCCTGGCTCGGGGCCGCCCCGCTAATTTCCTCCGGGTAGTTGCTGTCGTCGGCGATATGTTGCTGGAGTGCATCATCAGCATCCTGCAAGGCAACATAGTTCGAGGGACTTGAGGGATCTACAGATCCGTTCGAGTCGTGAGAGCTTGGGGCTTCCTCGTCTGCCTCGTGGCGACGTTCTGACGCCGTCGTTTGCAATTGAGTTCCTCTGGCATTCGCAGCTCGAATAGAACTATCTCGGTGCTGCTTCGCCAAGTCTCTGATGTTTCTGAATGCCGTGGCCCCACGACGGAAAGTGTCAACATTGCCAGTCATTCCCCATGTGTCAATTTGCGTCATGTGGTACTCGGGCCGCCCTCCCTCAGTGGTTGGAGCCGTGACGTGGTGGGCAAAGAGCTTTAGAAGGCCGTCATGGTAAGTTGAGCTAAATGACCTGGCCTGGCCATCGTAATCCGCCTCTTCCCTGGCGTAGTTTTGCAGCGTGTGTATGGCGCGGGATCCAATTGCTCCGTCGTAACGAGCTTGTCGTGCAGCCACAGCCGCATTTCCATCTGGGCCCTTGATTTCCAGGAAGAAGTTTGGTGCCATTGGCTTGTCCTCCATTGTTGACGGTATAATGTGGCCAGCGAGCTCGTTGCGGATCGCACGGTCGAGTTCTTCGGGATACGCACCGTAGTAGAGGTCTGGATTCGCCGGGGCTAGGGTGCCATCTGTCAGGGCCTGGAGATTCCCAAACAACGTGTTCATAGCGGACGGGTGGTCCATTCTCCTGACGCCAATGATTGTCGGAACCACGTGAGCCTTGACATCGTCCTCATCCTTGGCCTGAGCATTGCTACCTTGAAAGGTCTTGAATGCACCATTGGAGAACTCGGAAGGTGAGAGTGATCGCCTGGGAAATACGAGGGCCGCCCTTATTTCTTCCAAGTCCGGGCTTTGCGATCTCCAAGTCGGGTGTATCGCGTGGTCGGTCAAATGCTGCTCAAAGCCACGGTTATACGGGGTTGTCGACTTCTTGGTTGTTGTCGTTCCCGAGCCCAGAGGGGGAGCTGCTGGAGGGGCTGCTGGATTGGGGGTCTCGGTCGCTCCGTTTCGTGAAGGAGGGTTCATTGCGCAGGTAGGTTTATTGTTGCTTGTCGCGGGGGGATACCCTCGAAGACCACGCAGGTCCGGACCGCCGTGTCTTGCGAATTGAGCAAGCTCTGCGCCGACAGCGGGTGTCAGATCTTGGGCAAGCCTGGTCAAAGGTGGAGGAGAAGGATGTGAAGGCCGAGTAGTCGTCCGCCTGTCGAGTTCTTCCAAGGCACTGCGAATCAGAGGGACTTTGGATAATCTGTCCCAGAACTCGGGCGGATACTGCCAAGATGTATGATGTTCAGTTGTCGGTTGAGGTATCTTCACCTGGGAGTCGTTTTGCAGAGGCTCGTCCACGCGCTGTCTCTTTGGACTATTCGTAGGAGACCCATCTTGCGACGAGGGCTCGTCGGCGCGCTGTCGCTTTCCATGCTGCGGTCTCGCCATAGGTGACCCATTGTCGAGAGACGAGGCTGAGAGAGAAAGTAGGGGGGGATTTGGGTCGCTGGAAAGGTCGTCGCGTCGTATTGGCGCGTCGAGGAGGATTATTGTGACCGATTGGAGAGATATGTTTCATGCATGTGAGCGGATCGGTGACTGGTTTCCCCGGTGCGATATCAGCCAATCATCAGCCGCTCTGCATATAGGAGGCGCCTAAGCGCCCAGTGACAACTGAGCTTGAATTGAGGCAACCAACGTGAATATGGCCATGTTCAACTTGGCTGCCGAAACGGCTACGAGCGATTAGAATGGAATAGCGATACTGATGAGAAATTTCCTCGACCTAGTACCTGTTCTTTCTGGGCAACCTTAGTCATTACAAGGGTGACCGTGCATTGAGACACAAGAGTAACCCCCCGTCATCATTGGCCCGGCTTGTTTCTTGCCAGCCGAGAGTGCAGTTGTACACGATGCATCCGCCAGCCTTCCACCAAGCATACAATCAGATCAAGCAGCGTGATTGGTTTAGTGGTAAAATTCTCCGTTGCCATTCGAGTAACGTCGGGGAGCCCTGGGTTCGATTCCCAGATCACGCAGTATATATATCCTCGGAACCTCGGGAAGTCGAGGAATTCAACTTTTTGTTTATGCAGTGAATATCTCAAGCCCCTCTCATGTTCTTTTTGTGAGCAGTCTCTTGTGAGCGCATAGAGATTGAGATGAAGCTGTTCTATCATGGGTTGGGCCCTGTAGGCTGTCCTAACCTTTCTCGGTAACAGTTATCGCTTATTCCACAGAGTATTATTCATTCCCAAGATGCTTTGTTTGGCTTCTGAAACGGAAACACTTAACTGTAAATTCCATAAGCATAGAAGTGACAACTAAAGAGTGACCTGGTCTCACTGTCAGGAGCCAGATCTTAGCAGTCATGGGCGTTAACAAAGTGTGCGAGAAGAGAGAGTATATAGGCCCAGCGGTTGTAAGAGGTCCCCAGATGTCCGACCTAGGAGATATATATGTAGGGGATAAAACCTACGGGCACTAACACTTTATATACTCATGTGGCAGGCAGTCTGAGCACGTTGTGCTGAGACTGACACATCTTGTAGTCTCTTGGAGTTGTGCCGGGCCTGCCCGGAACTCTTTACAATATACTAGTGCGCCCACAACATAACCAAATTAGGACTATGTTATTGGTGACTTACCTAGAGAGAAAACCACTGATCTTTTATAGCTCTAAAGAAATACACGCCCAGATCAAAGCCTCAATAGAGGAGACCAACTGGCAGAAACCTACTTGTACACCACAACTCGCCGGCCAAACCATCCGCCTCTTCTATCTCGCACAGCGTGATTGGTTTAGTGGTAAAATTCTCCGTTGCCATCCGCAACGTCGGGGAGCCCTGGGTTCGATTCCCAGATCACGCACTACCCTTCGGCCTCAGAGGCCTATGGAACTAGAAGATGCAGTCTCTTTTTGAACCAAGTGGATATTTCAAGCCCCTTACACATCTCTCCTTTTTGCAAGCAGTCTCCTCTGACCATCCGGTCCTCAGTCGCATAAATACTGCGATAAAGTTGTTCTGATACGGGATAGGCCTGCGCCCTATGTGGGTTGTCCCTCTGCAGGCTGTCCCAACCATTCTTAGCAGCATAGAACAGTTGTTGCTCGTTCCGTAGAGTTTCGTCCTATTTCTTGGTGATTCTTTTGACTTTGAAGCGGTATCACTCATCCGTGGATTCTATGAGTGTGATCCCAAGTGACAGTTACGGAGTATCGTAGTCCAGCTGGCACTGTGAAAACAGTTATTGGTGTTTGGCAAGTCCGCGATTGTGGAAAGATAGACTGCACATGCTCACCAGTTTTGAGAGGTTCCCAGATACCTGACTCGACTTTGAACAATAAGGATGTCTATCATTGGAGAGAACAACACATATACAAGTCTACCCATGAACTCGGGAATTCGCACACACGAATTGGGGCCACGTAGTTGGTGACTACCAGACGGGAAACTACCCATGTTTTCTGGTTCCAAAGAAACACCTCGTATGTTCCAAGATCAAGTGTCAACAGAGGGGACCAAGTGGCAGGAACCGACTTCTACGCCACGACTCGACGGCGAACCATCGAGCCCCTTCTATCTCACATAGCGTGATTGGTTTAGTGGTAAAATTCTCCGTTGCCATTCGAGCAACGTCGGGGAGCCCTGGGTTCGATTCCCAGATCACGCAGCTACTATGGGTGATGAGGGACATTGAACGTGTTGACTTTTTGCTCTCTGCTCAGAGCGAGTTGTCGTTTGTTGTTTCCCCACATTGCTGGGGTTTTGGAGGCTCCATTGTCACTACTCCCTTTGTCGGAAGACTATCAGTGCTCAACTAGTCTAAACACAGCATTTGAACTGTGCCTCACAACAGTGAGAGCCACTTTTTATTCCAAGGTCGGTCTGACAGTTGCTTCAAACCGTTGTGAAGGCATCGCAAGTAAGTAGTTATGTGTGAGTTTAGGGCCTGGTATCTGGCTTTCCTGGATCATTGTTGAACATGTACAAGGCATTACTGACTACCTATGTGTAACGCATCTAGGACTCTTAAGGAACAATGGCCTGTCTTGTTAAGGGCAGATTTACCTTGCCCAAACAAACCTAGCTAGGTCTGATAAGCCGTCAAAGCTCAAACATGTCACTTTACGCGGAAACCTTGTCTAAAAAGAATAGAAGGAGGGAAGGGGGCAAAGCCTACCACACACATCCAGTAAAAAGAGAGTTTGAGGCGGCGATGCTGCCAAATGCGTGATCTGGGAATCGAACCCAGGGCTCCCCGACGTTGCTCGAATGGCAACGGAGAATTTTACCACTAAACCAATCACGCTTTTCGATGTTTGTGGCCGACAATTGGGCCGCTATGCGCCTCGGGGCTTGGATGTGTGGGTGCTCAGTGGTGGTTGTCATCCCCCTATGCCCATCTACATCAAGTCAGAAACTTGACGATTGGAAGTACGAACGATCTTCTTTCCAAGCGTCTTTTTAGACGTATCATAAGATACATTGTGCCCTGTATTCCCACTCAAACTCAAGTGCCTGGTGTTGCGGGCCTACAGTCTTGCCTACGCTCAACCCGAGTTGAGCCAACAGATTCATGGTGACTTCATGCACATAACTAAAGCAAAGGCATGAAGGACGCCCTATTTTGAACCTAAACAGTGTGAATGCTCATAACTGCCATTGAAATAATGCTGGGTCTGTCACTAGACGCCAGATACAACAGATCCCTTCCACCTCATGCTGATGGGCTCTTGTTTGACGTAGAATCATGTAAGTTTGACATGCAGTGGTTTACTGAACAAATTGAGCCCTGATAGGAAATATATTCGCTAGGCTCTTGCAGATGTTCTCCCCTGTCTTCCTCTATTCTTCCAAACTCCCACGGATCTCCTGACACTCCCACTCATAACTCAGCATTCCCCGCAATAAGACGCTAGAATAATCCCAAGAAGCTACCCTCTTCTGCCCCTCTGAGAGTCTGAATCATTAAATAACCTATTGGTATTGCAAGAATCTAGATAGACGCAATGGCTATGCAATCAGCGTGGGTTAAAAACCTCCAGGATAGAACAAACCAATGGTGGCTGGTGCCTCCCTAAGCCACGCTGACTGCATCAACACGCTCACATGAGACGAGAGACTAGGCAGCAGGATAAAGACATTAACCATATATAGACTGTATCATTCTCTAATTTACGCTAATGTTTCGCTTTCCACACTCTTATACACCAAGAACTCATATCTCATCTCATCTCACATCCACCCTCACAACACCCATCCCCAAGGGTTAACATGTGTCGGAGAGCACCACGGGGCGAAAGAGACAAAACTAGGAAGCCTTCGCGTCTACGATACGTAGACTTTGGGGTTCAATTGCTTCGTCAGACAATGCTCTCCAAAATCGGACTCTCCTCCGCACCCCCCGCCTCCTTCTCCGGTACACTCACACGAGCCCTCTCTGCCAAACGCCCAAAGCGCTACAACTCCAACTCCATCTCCATCCCCGAACAATTCCTCCTCAACCCTCCCTCCACCCCCGTAACAATCCATCCCGTCGACTTCGAACACTCCCCCCTCCCCGAATACACGGGCCACGTCGCCTTCGTCCTGGAAAACGTCCTCTCCCCCGAAGAATGCCGCCAGATCATTGGCCTCGCTGAGGATTCCGCCTTGCGCCCGGATGGTGAATCGGCATGGCAACCTGCCCTCGTGAGTCTCGGTCCGGGCATGGAGGTCGCCGCGCCGGGGTATCGTGAGAGCGATCGTATTATCTGGGACCAGCAAACCGTGGTCAATCGGCTGTGGGAACGGTGCTCTCAGGCTGAGGGTGTGAGGGACCTGCTTGCCAGGGGACCCCCGTTGCATGGAGTCCGAGGTCAGCGTTGGGTCTTTCGACGCTTCAACGAGCGCATGCGCTTTCTCAAGTATACCCCCGGCCAGTACTTCAAGCGTAAGTCATACTAACCCTACCTACCACCTTTGCTGTAAGCTAACCAGACACCCCCAGCTCACTGTGATGGACCTTACTACTATGTGGACAAGGGCACGGAGTTTGAAACCCAATACACAGTGCAGCTCTACCTCAACGACTCGGTCGCGAATGACCCTCAGTCTGAACTTGAAGGAGGCGCTACGTCTTTCTTGTCAAAGGACAAGCAACGCAGAATTGACGTCAACCCCAAGGCGGGAAGTGTGCTCATCTTCCAACACGACGGGCTCTACCACGAGGGCGCAATCGTGACCAAGGGGACCAAGTACACCATGAGGACGGATATCCTCTACGAATTCGTCATGGAGAACAAGCTCCAGGAAAAGGATTCAGAGAAACTGGGCGTCTAAATCGAGAATGCTAAGAAACATGGTTCCATCGGAGTATCTTCAAATTGTATTTAGATGTATTATTTGGCTATAAACCAGGATCAAGCTTATTCATATCTACGACCTCTGTTTGGGCATTTTCTTCTCTTCCATCGCCTCGATATCCTTCTTCTTGTGGAAATGCGGCGCTAGCTCCGCTAGCCACCGGGGCTCAATCGGCATCACGCTGCGCATGTATTCCTTGGTCGTCTGCACCAGCTCAAAGTACACCACCATCTTCTCTGGTGGATCGACAGCCATCAACACACTACTCGGATGGATCCACACGGTGGTGTTATTCTTGACCGTCCTGTAGCTGTCGCCGCTCCTCTGCAGCCGCGCTGCGTTGGGGAAGAAGCCCGCTGTGATAGCTCGCTTGATGGGTCGGAGATTTGACGCTCCACAGGTCGACGGCGCGACCTCGACACGCTCACAGAGCTTGGCTAGCTGGTCACGGACATCGCGGGCTCTCGTCAGGGATCGCTGCTGGAGGAAGTTCTCGCGCGACCAGACTGGTGAGAAGTCGCTGTCCACCCATTGGTTCCAAACGTTGAGAAGCGTAAGGTGGTCACCTCCATCCTTGATAGTGAAGCGATTTCTTGCACTGTCGGCATGGATCTTCTTTTCCTTTGGCCGGAAGAAGAGCGCCGAAGCCTCTCCAAGCATCGAGACAATCGACAAGACCTCCTCCACACAACCCTCCTTGTCCGCAGCCAGGACAGCTTTGGCCAACATGGGGTCCGTCGGGAACTCAGCCATCTGACGACCCAACTTGGTCATCTCGCCGCGGTGATTCAGTGCTTGCAACGCAAAGAGCTGATTTAGAGCGCCGATGAGGGCTTCGGTAGGCGGAGGATCCATGAACTCAAAGTCCAACAGCTCGTTAATACCCAGTGATTTCAGCTGCAACACGACGCCGTTCAAGTTCGTCCGCTGAATCTCCGGCGTCGTCGACTCGTCCATCTCGTTCATGTATGCAAACTTGGTGTACAGTCGGAAACACTTGCCGGGTCCAACACGACCGGCACGACCGCTGCGCTGGTTGGCAGAGGCGCGAGAGCAGGGGACAACCACCAAGTTAGACATGCCTGTCGCGGGGTTGTAGACATTCTCCTTGACATAGCCAGGGTCAATGACATAAACGATTCCGTCAATGGTCAAACTCGTCTCAGCAATGTTGGTGGCCAACACGACCTTTCGGGCTCCGTCTGGCGTGGGCTCAAAGATCTTGGACTGAAGTTCCGACGGTAGGTTCGCGTAGATGGGGCAGATGACGAGTTCCTTGACTCGGCTGCCCAGCTTCTTTGCCGTCTCTGCGATCTCTTGCTCAGCTGCTTCGATCTCATCCTGACCAGTAAGAAAGATCAAGATGTCGCCCTTCCCTTGAGTCGTGTGAATCTGGAATGTTGTGGTGATAGCTGCCGCAAGGTAGTTCGCTTCTGGGGCGGGCGTGTAGTAGATGTCGACAGGATATCGTCGGCCGGGGATGTTGAAGATGGGAGCGTCATCAAAGTACTGCGCGAACTTCTCGGCGTTCATCGTAGCTGACGAGATCAAAAGCTTCAGATCAGGCCGCTCACGAGACAGATCCTTGACCAGAGCGAGTAGAATATCGGTATGAACCGTCCGTTCGTGAGCCTCATCGATCATGAGCGCCGAGTACCCTGACAGGTCCGGTTCCGTCATGAACTCTCGAAGCAACATACCATCAGTCATGTACTTCAAGACCGTCTTATCGCTCGTACAGTCCTCGAAACGAATCGTATATCCAACCTCGTTGCCAACTTTAACGCCCACTTCATCCGCCACACGAGCCGCGACACTCATAGCCGCGACTCGTCGAGGCTGCGTGCATCCCACCTTCATACCGTTCTTGGTGTATCCCGCTTCATGAAGATATTGTGGAAGCTGTGTCGTCTTTCCACTTCCTGTCTCACCCACAATGACCAGCACTTGGTACTGTTCAAGAGCGGCCAGGAACTCGTCTCGATATTGGTAAATCGGCAGACTCTTCCGCGTTTCCTGAATCGACAAGGCCTTCTTCTCGGCTGCTTCAATCTGCGCTTCCAAGAATCGCTGCTCCTTGGTCTGGTTTCGGTCGTCGCCAGGCATTCGCGAATCCAAGTTCCACTGGATATACTGAGCATCGTCCAGTACGTAGTCATAGTCCTCATTCTCCCTCTCGGCTCGCTGAATCTGCGCCTTCGCTTTCGACGCCTGTTCCCGCTCCCACTCCTCGTGTTCTGTGACAAACTTCTCCTGGCCGTATTCGTCCTTCTCGACATATCGCTTGTAAAGCGCTTCTTCCTTCTTTTTCCGGTCCAGTTTTCCCTTTTCAGTGATGTAATCCTCTGGCATCACATAGCCGTCTCGATGGTCGTCAATCTTGAGCCGTTCCTCGGCCAAGCGCAGAATCTCGCGGTTTTTGGCAAACTCGGCCTTTTCCTTCTCTGACAACCGCACACCACTCCTGAGTTCGGCAGTCTCTTCTGCGACCTGCTTCCGTAGAAGAGCTAGTCTCTCTGCCTCTCGCTTCTTGAGGTATTCCTGTCGCGATCGTTCTCGGATGTCGGGTAATGCCTTGTTCCTGGCTTCGGCGTCTTCTGCAAGCTTTCGTCTTGATGATGATTCCCCATCCCTTTCGTGCTTCTTGGACCTCCCCTCGTCCTTTTCTCTGAGTCGCTTCGCGAAAGCCTCTCGTTCCTCAATGTCCTTCTTCCGCTCCAGCTCTTCCTTCGCACCGTCGGATAGATCCTCTTCATTTTGCTCGTCGTGGCTCAGCTTCACTCTCTTGCTTGCTGACTGCTCGAACTCGGGTTCTTCCTCTGGCTCGTCGGATGGCGGTTCTTCGTCTCCCCATCTGTCATCAAAATCGGCATCGGTTTCGCGTCGACGATACTGCTTGGGTTGGCTACGGTGTTCCGATCTTCGTCCAGGGGACCTAGAGCGACTGCGATCGCGACGCGACCTAGAGTGTCGAGATGAAGAGGATTTCTCCTCTCGATCGCGGCGGCGGTGCTTGTGCTTCTTCTCCTTGCTGACTTTCTGAGGTCCCACCTCATCCTCTTCCATTGGGAGGAAAGCATACTTCTTGGAGCTCATGATGGTCGATATTTGATTGTGCTGTTTGTGGGAAAGCTGGGACTCGAGAAATACGCTTCACAACCAAAATTGGGGGAGAGGGTAAAAAAAAAAAAAAGAAGGAAAAACACAACGGCGTACGTACTGGGCAAAAATCTCCAGGCAACGGAAGCTTTGATGAATCGCGACGCAGAGGGCTGGCGTTGATCGACAGGCATGTGAGAGAAGATAATCCGAAAATTAATCCGAAACCCCAATCACCTCTCTCCGATAAGACGCCACACACAGGGGTAAATGCCTGATAAGGCAGTTCTTTGTTTCCTAAAACAGATTGTGGATTTGTTTGCTGCTGATGAAGTAATGTTAACACGCTGGAGTTTCTTGGGTTCAAGTCTTTTGTTTAATAAAGGACGTGATCCTGCGGCTTCCCCTTTTCCCTTTACACAACGGCTACATGCTCTCGTAGTAGCTCGGGAACTATCACAAGATCCTGATTTTTTCCTTCTTTTTTATCTCGAGTCTCAATTCTTTTGGGTGTACAAGGTCCGGCGCGCAATGTTGGTCCATGGAGCGGCGGTCCTGGTGCTGCTGCTTGCAGTTGTCCAGGTCGCACTTTGCGCCGAGGACTATTACAACGCGAGTCACTTCCAACGACGCTCAATATACTCATACTAACAATACGATAGGTCCTTGGTGTCGATAGGAAAGCTACAGATAAAGAATTGAAGTCAGCATACCGCCGACTATCCAAGAAATTCCACCCAGACAAGAACCCGTGAGTTGTGCCCCTCTGAGATTCAACCCTCCTCCCCTCCTCCCTCCCCTCCCCCCTCCATCACCCCTCTCATGTTCTAACACTCTTTTTTTCCCTCCTCCCACAGTGGTGACAACACAGCACACGACAAGTTTGTCGAAGTCTCAGAAGCATACGATGTTCTAAGTAACGCCGACCTGCGCAAGGTCTACGACGTGCGCGGCCACGAAGGCGTCCAACAGCACCGCAACGGCGGCGGCGGCGGCGACGCTCACGACCCCTTCGACCTCTTCAACCGCTTCTTCGGTGGTCACGGCCACTTCGGCCGCCACTCCAGCGAGCCGCGCGGCCATGGCGTCGAGACCCGCCTCGAGGTCTCCCTCCGCGACTTCTACAACGGCGCCTCCACCGAGTTCTCCTGGAACAAGCAGCACATCTGCGAGCGATGTGAGGGCACGGGGAGCGCGGACGGCAAGGTCGAAACGTGCAGCGTCTGCGGCGGTCGCGGTGCTCGCATCATCAAGAAGCAGCTCGCGCCGGGCATGTTCCAGCAGATGCAGATGCGGTGCGACGCCTGTGGCGGCAGGGGCAAGACCATCAAGCACAAGTGTCCCGTATGTCACGGCCAGCGCGTGGAGAAGAAGCCCACGACAGTATCAGTCAAGATCCAGCCCGGCGCTCCCCGCGACTCCCGCATCGTCTACGAAAACGAGTCCGACGAGAGCCCCGACTGGGTCCCCGGCGACCTGATCGTGACACTGGTCGAGAAGGCACCCTCATTCGAGGACAACCCGGATAAGGTCGACGGGGCCTTCTTCCACCGCAAGGGCGACGACCTCTATTGGACCGAGATCCTCTCCCTCCGCGAGGCGTGGATGGGCGGCTGGACCCGAAACCTTACCCACCTCGACAACCACGTCGTGCGCCTCAGCCGGTCAAGGGGCCAGATCGTCCAGCCCGGCCACGTCGAGACCGTCCCCGGCGAGGGCATGCCGATATGGCACGAGGACGGCGACAGCGTCTACCACAAGACCGAGTTCGGCAACCTCTACGTCGAGTACACCGTTGTACTGCCAGACCAGCTAGACAGCGCCATGGAAGCTGACTTCTGGGGTCTGTGGGAGAAGTGGCGAGCGAAGAACGGCGTCGACCTTCAAGCGGACAGCGGGAGGACGGAGAGCGCAGAGCCTGTACGGGATGAGCTATAATGAATACGTGTAGGTGGGTTGATTCGGCGCAGGAATGGTGGGAGGGGAGTTCTGTATGAGTTGTCACACTGTCGGGGAAACATATATATTTACCTGACTTAGGGATATGAAAGGATACCATTCACATGTTCACCTGGGAGGACAGGTTAGCTAGGCTCTAGCATCAGTAATTCTACGACAAGTATTGGAACATTCACAACTATCAACGCTGTCAGCAGCTGGGACTGTGCAGCACCAATATCCTTGCAACCTCAATACCTCTATAGAGACAGCTAACTACCTACTGAAAGGAGAACCCCTGATACTATGTGGAAATTAACACAGTCAGGTATCCGCGGCTCAGGCATCGTCCCGGCAGCTACAGTTTCACTAGTGATAGCAACAAGCCAGCATGGTCAACTATTTGAAAGCTCATCAGTGTTCGTCTATATAGGCCGTTAGATATAAGCATCATCATAACATCGTGTCGCTAGTCCCAACTTCAAAAATACACCAGAGAAACCCCCGCCCGCAATGACGCAAGGAAATCGTATCCGTATCAAATACAACAGATTCAATACTCGTCAAGTCATCAATCAAGTCCGACGTCTTCGTCGCCTCCTTGTCCGCCTCTTCTCATCCTCAATCGCTTCACTCTGGTCTGCCTGCTGCAGCCCACCGAGAACGTTGCCCAACATGCCCAATAACCCCCCTCGTCCCTCCAACACACCCGTCACATTACGAACAAGTCGCTCAACTTCCTCGCTATCAGTTCCAGCAACCTGCCGTGCACCCTTGACATCCCAGTCGCCGGAACCTTTCGACCGATATTCGAAATCGCCTTTACGGTCTGTCATGCGTCCAGTGCTCACAGACCGGCGGCTAAGAGGCTTGCCCTGCTTATCGAATCGGTCGGGTAAGTCTTCAACCGTGCCGTCGGAGCCTGAGCCTTTGCGTCGAGACCGACGTTTGCGACCAGAAATGGAGCTATTAGAGGACGAGGAGGATGACGAGGAAGAGTGGCCCCCGTTGCGCGAATGTGGACGGAAGGGCACAAGAGCATGCAGGCTGTCAAAGGCTTCCTGTTCTGCTTTTCTCTTCCGTTCCCTTGACGCGGCGCGTGCCTGCTCTCGACGATGCCTGTCCATCGTCATTGAGCTTTTGGGAGACAACGGGGTAAACGAGACCGATTTGGTCATGAGGGACTCGTCGTCAGAGTCTAGGCAATCTGCTCTATGGAGTCAGTGCCTGGTTACAGTTTCCAAATATATCCCCAAAATATAAATCAGACGCACCCTCGTCTTGCCCACGTGAGCCGAGGAGGCTGTGGATAGGGTCACTCACATTATCAGGTGGCGGTGGGCCACCTGGGGGAGGCCCTGGGGGAGGAGGCGGGCCTGGAGGACCCGGCGGTGGCTGCGGAGGGTATCCCATAGGGTTGCCGGAGATCGCTCTCGGGGGTCCCGGGGGAGGCGGGGGATAACCAGTATAGTCGAATGGTGCGTATGGCTGAAAGTCGCCAGACCGATTTGGAAACTGTGTGAAGCCGACACCACTCGGTGGAGGGGACGGGTCAGTTGGGTAAGGCGGGTAGCCAGCGCCGCCTGAAGCTGTTGGTGGCGAGCGTGGACGACGGTTGCGGAAGAAAGCGTCATCATCGTCGGACTCTAGATGGTGACATTAGAGTTGACCTCCGAGTTCCCCAGGGGATGTCTTACGTTGCCGATCGCGACTCTGTGATCTCGATCCTCTGCCACGGCCTCGAGGCTTTGGCTCCCGCTCTTGATCCCGTTCCCGTTCCCGCTCTAGCTCGAGGTTCCGCTCTCTTGACCGTTGCTCCCTCTTCTCCCTGTCCTTTCTGTCCTTGTACTCCTTGATCCCGATGGCAGTGGCTCCAGCGACAGCCATGTCTCTCAACCTACTTTTGTCTCGCTTCTTGTCGTGATCCGATGAGGAAGAGGATCGTGACCGGACACGGCGCCGCCTCCTGCGCCGTCTACGTCGCTGCTGCGCCTCGGATTCGTAACCTCGCGATGCGGAACGTGGCTGCTGCGTCGCGAGGGGATCGGTTCCGTATTCAACTACGGGGCCTAGCTCAGGATCAGCCCCGCGCTCTGAACGAATGGATCTGGCCTTGGACCTGCTCCGGCTCCGGCTTCGACTCCTCGAAGGTTGCCGTCGGTAATACTCATCATCGCTGCTGCTGCTATGCTCGTCGTCATCCTTCTTGTTGCGGTTCTTCCACATCTTGTGAGCCGCCTTGGCAGCGACAGCGGCGCCGGCAATCTCTGCTCCACGGCGTAGTCTGGATTTGCTGCGGGAGCGACTACGGGAACGGCTGCTAGAGGAACTGCTGCTCGATCGACTACGTCCTCGAGACTTGGACCTGTTGCGGAGGTGTTTTACCAGTCCAGCGGTGGCAGCAGTACCAAGAGCAGCCTTGGCCGCAGTGGAAAGGCTGCGACGTCGACTACTCTTACGACTGGTGTTCGTAGTTGTCTTTGTCCGTTTGATGATTGAATGAGATCGGGAGCGAGAGTAGCCGTCACTGGACTCATAGCCACGGTGGCGGCTTCTACCCCGATGGGCCTCCTCCTTCTCGATCTTGTTTGACTGATAATATTTAGCAGCCCCAGCGGCAGCAAGAGCAACAGCGGCAATCCCGAGTCCTTGTCTAAGTCGGGAATTGCGATCAGGGGATCCATCGTCACCCCACCGATCCCCGTAGGCGCTGCGAGCCCTCCGGAGGGCTTCGGTGCCGAGGGCTCCAAGGGCGGCGCCTGCAATCACCTTCCGGCCGCGGTGTTCAGGCAACTCGCCATACTCATCCCGGCGGCTATTGAGAAGTGCGGTCATGCCGGCGGCAGCAAGCGCACCTTCAGCGAGGTAGCGTTTGTGATGAGGGCTCTCGCTCCGCTCACGACGACGCACAACAGTATGGCGGCGGACGTAATAATCTTCATCATCGCTGTAGTGAGAATGCTCTCGACGGCGGCGATCAAATCGCTCTACAGCGTAGTCACGATCACCCCTGTGGCTTCCGGTATCTCGTCTCTCGTGGCGGTAATAGTACTCCTCTTCCTGTGGTTGCGGCTCCCTTCTAATGATTTGCTGGCGCTGGATTTGGGGCTCCGTCTCCCTGAGGATAACCACACTGGACTCCTGGCGAGGTGGGGGGGATACAATGACGGGTGCCGGCGGAGGAGCCTCTTGAACGATGATCTTCTGTGGTTCAGGGGCACGCTGTCGGATGACGAGGGGCGCAGGGGGTGGTGGGGGATTATAAGGAGGGGCATAAAATTCCGTCTCCTTGCGATATCGCTCGACCTCGCAGCCATGGGGATCATCGACACGCTCCTCTACTACTTTCTCGATGCGGTAGTCGCCATCGTCGCGGCGTTCCACCCGCCTCTCAAACCTGACGTCATCCTCGAAGGGTGGGGCATCGAAGCGGGAACGGCGTTCCCAATCCCGATCCATTTCCTTTGTCTCAAACGTTGTGACGCGGGAACGCTCGGCTGCAGATGGAGGAGTAGGTGTAGCGACAGGCATCGGAACAGGTGCGGCCGGCGGCACGGGAGGCGGGGGCGGAGGTTCCTTCTCGTAGACATAGGACCTTGGAGCCGGTTCCCGCCCGCGGTCGGCTTCGTAGAAGCTGGCGTGAGAGGGGGCTCCAGCATGGGACTCGAAGGCAGAGCGAGGGCGCTCCGGGGCGTAGGAGCGACGGTCGGCCTCGAGCAACTCGCCCGACGTTCGACCATAGTGGGAGGCTCGGGATCGGTCATCTTCATACTCGGAGACTCGTTCAGTGCGATCGTAATGGCCGGACCTGCTCGGTGTGACCTTGTATCGGCGAATTGTAGTTTTGCGATGGCGCTCGTCGTCAGAAGAGTTATCACCCCGCTCCCAGTCCCGGTACACTGGACGGGTCTCTCGGTAGACGTCACCCATCGTGGGGGGATGACTGGGGTTGGATATTTGCTAAGGGCAGTGCGTAATTGCGTTGTGGGAGGAAAAGGGCGAGGAAAAGGGCGAGAAATGGTGGACGATGATGGTCAAGGGTCTTCGAAAGCTAGAAGGATGAGAAACGCCAAATCGCAGAATGGGAAAATCTAGATGTTTGTGTGAGAGAAAAGAGTTGTTGTAGGAAGGAAGAAGATAATGATGACGGAGGAGGAGAATGTCGTAGTTGTGAGAGCACCTGCTTGTTGAGCAAGAACCATGGAAGAAGGAATGGATGCTGCCCAGGGCAGGTGGGCCATCGGTCATCAGCACACGCCCGTCACTCGGGGCGGCACGGTGGGGCGCTCCACTAACTTGGCTGTGAGCAGGGCCCGAAGCCCAGTTAGAGTGGAGCGGGGTTACAGGGGGTTTCAGCCATGGAACATGGAAAATGCCACACACTCACAGGTACGTACATATCTCCAACACGCAGAAGCCCGTTGTGGCTATGATGATGATGTAAGTGCCCACCCAGACAAGATGCTCGGAGGTTGGCGGCAACGAAGTACTTGCCTGCCTTAGGTACCACTATTCCGTCCTGTCATTTTTGGCCTGGCAGACCCAGTATCCATGAGGCCCAACAAGCAATCCATTCCTTGCCAATCAATGTCAATAGCCACGCAATGCAAGGGAATAGGAACTGGCCTTTGCACTTGCTGAACTACGGATACCTACATAATGTATCAAAGTAGCCTCGTTGGGCTCCCGCAGTCGGATCAGGAGTTGGCTTGAGCTGAATGCCCAATGAGAAGAAGTACTATCCTACTCCAGCTCAGGCTCACCGAAGTGACGGAGATCTACAAAAGTCAAGTTGCCCAGGGAGAGCCTGGCTTGACCATGTTCCAGAAACGGCACTCCAAAACAAAGCAAAATCGAGACAACGCAGCAGAGGTGGACTCTCTGGTGATGATGACGACGATGGGGTCTCGGTTATTACAGGACTTTCTCGTTTTCCCTCTCTTGTTCTTTGTCCCCAAACTTGAGCCTCCGGTTAACCTTGGCGAGCTGCCGAGTCAACTCAGTCCATGGTCTCGATAGCCTGCTTCCACATCCCGTCAGCGTGAGAAGAGGAAGCGACAGGAGGCAACCGATGGGCAGAAAAAAAGCCAGGCTGTAGCCAGCGTGGCCTTTTCTGTCTCAGCGATGCAGCCCAAAAAAAGCGTCGTATTCTTGTCACGGCAGCAAAGAGGTGTGCCATTTGGGGGTCGCGGCCTCGAGTTGGCCATCACATGCGACGCTCATTTGCTCCAGGATGCGTCTTGTATCCCTCCATCTCGGGATCTAACACGAGCCTGGTGACCACACCGACCACCCCTTTCAATGAATGGACGGGCAGAGAACAAAGTAAACTTCGCTAGGTACGTGGAATGCAACGAGCACAGATGAGAAAATAAAGAGAGAAAAAAACTCAAAAGATTGACAATGAAAATCTTGCCGAATCTCTCACCATTTCCCGTCCCATCTCGTCAAACCCGTCCCGAACCGAGGGAACGAAACGAACCTTGACCTTGGCCCTTCCCCTGACGGTCCTTTGCGATCCCCTTGCTGGAATGGAACCTGATTCCTTGTTCTTGGAGAGTTCCATGGACGTAGGTGTACTAAAATCTCAGAAATCACAAACATATTTCGTCACCCTCTCAAATCGAGCCCATGAATGATGAACAGCAGGGAATCTCCACCCAACCACCAATGTCGTCATAGCGCACCATCCAAGAAACGGTGCCCCCTCCCCCTGCTCTCAAGGGAAGCCCTCCGTCCTTGATTCTTGTGCTGTCAGTGGAGGAAGCTGCCAGAAACGACAAGGAATTAACCTCTTTGAACAAGTTATGAAGGTGTAAGGGGAGAAAAGACTCCCTCTCCGGCTGGCGCCGCTATCATTTCCGGCGGCATTTCGCTACATAGGTATGGGACGCTCAGAATGTGCGAATAGCTTACTCTGCCTGCTGCACCTGTGATTCTGAGTCACCAGACTCTTGCTGCTTCTCTGCCTAATGAGTGTGCCACATGATGACCCGGCCAGCCCCGGATGAGTGCAGCCCTATCAGGGCAGCCTCCTTGGGTACGACGTCTTGGTGCATAGGTGGTTTCGGTGAAGCACACATGTTGTAGAGGAAGCATTTTCTGGGCGAGTGATAAATCCGTATGTTGTCGCCATGACCTGCACCATTCAACGGTTTCTCCGTCACTATTATCCCGACGGAGTAGATGTTCCCACGTTTCCCCACGATAGCCTGCAGTGCGGCTGATGATGGCGACAGAGCACTGCCTCCCGCAGAAGCAAGAATGCCAAGGGCTAACTCAGCCTCACGAAAGATCCATGGATTGCATGAACTTTTACCAATGGTTGCTATCCTAGCCCTGCGCTCAAGTGTGGCTCGTTGAAAGGCCAAATCGTAAGAACAAATTGAGACGATATGTATGCCAAGTCTCGATGCGACAGTTGTGCCCTATCACTTACTATTATTACAGGTAGCAAGTACATGATAAAGTGAATAAACCGTTCTATGTGTGTGATGAATGAAAAAAAGACAAACTTCCCATGTTTTGACCCCAACTCCATAAAGGCGTAGTTATACAACAACCCCATCCAGCAACTCCCACTGGTCAAGTTGCCTTGTGCCGCATGCATACCCAGTGACAAGTAATGTAATACAAGTCTTCTCAAATCCTTGAGATGCCACTTTACTCGCCGAGTCCATACTTCGTCCCCAATACACCCTCACCACCGCTACTCCGTCGTCTCCGGCCAATAACATCCCGCAGCCAGTCGCTCAGTCTGAAGCCCCAGTGTCCCGCGACAAGCACGCCGCTGACAATGTTGATGATCTTGATGAAAAAGGTCAAGATTCCATCGCGGCTCTCATGCACCTCCAACATGATCGGCTCGATTTCGTACTTGAAAAAGATTCCCGGGATGTAGTGTTGGTTGACGGCCTTGCTCTGCTCCGTCACGGCATACTGGTTCGTAAAGATCGCTCTCGAGCCCACGCTATACACAGTGGGGACCACTGAGACGTAATATTGAAACTTGTGAAAGTTATCCGAGGCAGCGTTGACAGTACCATCAAGGGGGTTAACGAGCGAAGGGTAAAAGGGGCCGTACGACAATTCCGAGATGACGTGGGAAAAGTTGAATTCTGTACTCCAGTTAGACAACCAATCCTCAGGCTTCGCACGGGGCCGCAAATGCCAAATGCCAAATGCCAACTTACTCTTGTGATCCAGATGTTCGCCCTCTCCCATATATCCGTGACCTCTGGCGGTGATGTGGAAGTCGCCTTGAACCTTGTTCAGATCTAGGCTTCCGTAGATGCGGCAGCTATCGCCAGGGCCCTTGATTTTGGGTGTCTTTGACCACTTTGCCTTCTTCTTGCCGAGGGCCACTATATCGTGGACGTGCTCCTCGCCGAAGCCCTCATCCTCGTAGCCGAGATCGTTCCAGCCCGCATTAGAGTCGATTCTGCCCTGGCTGTCGCGCCCAAGCTTGTGCACTCCCTTATTGTCCGCCCATTGGGCCCATCTCGTCTTGTCGTGGCGGAGACGCGTGGCAGCCTTGATGCGATCGCCGGAGGCGTCCTGGACGTTTACGTGGATGTCTGCGCAATGCATTCGAACGACGATGTCGAGGTTGATTTGTAGTTCTCGGGAAACGCCCTCCTCGACTGCAAAGTTGTGAGATTCGCTGCCACGCCACCACCGAGCGGCTTCACCCCAAAGCAAGAGGAGGGAAACAATGGCCATGGCGACCGTCCACTTTCCGCCGTTCGAAGTGTGTTCCACATATTGCGGCTTTGATTTGGCTGTCTAGGAGTCAGCCTGGGTGTTGAAAGAAGTAGCAGGCGAGGGGCATACGGAATGCATCAAAGGCGCTGACCATAGTGCCTGTCTTTGCGCCAAACTTGTCCTCTTCATAGTCTGACTTCTCCATCCCGTTCATCATGCTTGCGGAAAGCAATCCTTGCCCTCCAAGACTCGGTGTAGGTTTCGAATAGAATCAGAGTCGTGTGAAAGCAAAGGTAGTGTCGGAACCAACGATCGTCGAAGCGTTCGTACGAGGTGGTCGATCTTGTCGCGAAGCAGTTGAGACCCCAGTACCCCTCTGTCTGTACTCGGTACTGGTTACCACATTCCTCGGGGAATAACAAGGTAGAAATTCGGATCCAATTGATAGCGACTTTGACGATCTATGTTGCTTCGCCCCTCGAAAAGTCACGACCGTCTGCTGCAGGCGTCGGTGGAATCTTGCTTGTCGCGTGAAAGTGATATGGAATAATGTAATCCATCGCACTCACAGAGCACAGAGGACAGCTTAGCCAAAAGCGGCCCCTGACGCTACGGCGGTTTCGCGCTCTCAGGGTCCAAATTTAATTGGCTCGTCAACTGCAGGGTGGGATAAAGTGAGGCCGGTCCGGACCACGGATGCTTAGGTCATCCAGAGCTTATCCATGCCATACTAACACCACTTTCAGAGCACTTTCAACCTGGAAAACAACCATCTGTCATGGCTGGGGGGATCGATTGACGGATGCCCTTTAACATCACCAGGCCTTCTTTTCTCACACCCGTCATCTTCCGGGATGACGAGAGACACAAGCGAAAATAAAGATGTCAGAAAACCACTGACATTTATTTGTCAGCCCCCATGCGGGCTGCCACATCCCCAACAACCCCGACCCCGACCCCGCGGCAAGCGCTAGCAATGAAAGCCGAGCTGGCCCATCTTGGCTTACAGCGTTTTGCCACCCTCCAGCCTTGATGAAGCTACATGGGCTGAGATTGGACGATCCAGGGGACTCCGCGGGGGGGTTCTATCGATGCTGCATCGTTCAAGCAGGCTGCCGTGGCTGTGAAGACGGGCTGACTGCCGATCATCCAATGTCTCAAAGACTGCTGACAAGCCCGTCTGTCTTTTCAAGCCCATCATGTTTTCAAGTCATCTCTAGATCTGATTCTGGAATCGGCGGAATCGGCGGAATCGGAAGATAGGAGATTGCCTGACTTTGGCTGGCGACCTGGGAACGATGGTTTGCATTCAGTGATGGTCCCATCTCCAGGATGGCCAGCAAGGCAGAATTCATTCTCTTCAAGCCCTGTCTTCTTTTCACTTGTGGCTTGACTCATCCTGGTGTGTCTTGCGTGCGTATCTATTGGATGCCCCAGCCAAGCTGTCGGCTGCAGTCGCCATCTGCACCTCCCGTCCTTCGTTTATCACTCAGCTATATATGAAGCTGTGGCGGAAGAGAGCCCCAACTTCCCAGCGCGATTCATTCTCGTACCTCTTTTGACACAATCAAAATGTCCCGAACAAGATCGAGCTCATCTCAGGACCTACCGTATCGGTCGCATCGTCAACTTCGACACCTGGGGACCCCTTCTTCTTCTTCGCAGGACTTTGGTGCCGGACTCGGACTAGATGAACAGCTAACGCAGATGCTGGTATGCACAGGTAGGACGCAGGATAACGCGGGCGATGGTTCCGGGGAAGGGGAAACGCCCGGCTCGGTGACGCAGAGACAATCTTGGCCGTCTCCATCAGATGAGTTGTGAGCATCGCCATCTTCCATCTTTGGGTCAACAGGATTGACATGAGACGTCGGTCAGAATCGCAGAATTGGCCCAAAAGGCCAAAATATCTCTTCAGTGTCGAATATGCAAGAAAGTGGAAGGGAAGCACGGCAAGCTACTGCTTTGCAGTGGTTGCGGTGCAGCGACTTTACCGGCGCACAAGAGATGTCTCTTGAAGGACTCGTCTCATCGGCCAGGCGAAAGTTCAGAGGCCATGTATGGAAGTCCATGCGAACCAGTCTATTTCGGGCAGTTCATCTTCACTTCGTCTCTCCTAGACGCGAGATTTCTCGACAGGGACCAGCGAAGCCTGCATGCCGAAGATTTGTGGTCAACCTGGTTCGGCGTCCCCCATTATCAAGATGGACACTACCCGCAGTTCAACATCTATCCGCGGCTGAGTCGTATTATTGATGCAATCCCGCAGAGGCCCGAGAGACAGTACCCCAGCCTAATCTCTTTCGTTGGAAATACCGGATCAGGCAAAAGCACACTAATCCGTTCCATCATCCGAATGCTGGCGCCCAATAACCAGAAGGACTATCTTGTCCCTGTACCCGGGTCAGTCGACGACCGTTTCGAGTCTACGAGTAGCGATGTGCACCTCTTTGCAGACCCGGAAACCGGGTCCACCAAGGTACCACGCTTCTTCGTTGGTGAGGCCCTTTTGGAAACCAGCTTTCTCCCGATACATTGGTTCTCACATTGTGTATGTAGATTGTGAGGGCCTTTCTGGGACGGATATGCCCGTCTCTCGCAAGGTTTTGTCCGATATTCATGCCACAGAAGCACCTCGCCCTTCCCGTGTACATCGGGCCATGCAAGCCGGTACATTGAGGTCACCCACAATTCCCAGCGTCTCAGACAGAACAACTAGGGACCTTTTAGCCGAGCACGCGAACTCAGCATGCCATAATGTAGACCTGGAGTGGGGGCAGATCCTCGTTCCAAACGACACGAGAAGAACTATTTCTCGTAACGTCATGGGCCGGGTTGACCCCGAGACGAGGACGACACTTGTCAAGACCTTGTACCCCAGGCTACTTTACGCCTTCTCGGACATCGTCTGCTTCGTCACAACAAATTCGCGGTAGGACGCACCCCCTTACTTATCACCTACACATACATACAGGGCCAGTTGCTAAGTCTGATATAGGGAGGCACAAACCATCCTGGATCAAATGTTCCTGTGGGCACAAGACGGTCATGAGAAGACCCTCAATCAACGAGTCCGGCCAGGGTTGATTATCATCCTCAACAAAATGCCGACAGAAACCGGCGAAACCGATTCTTCCGTGGAGGCAATAACTAAACAATTGCTTAGTAGTTTCGAGAAATCTGGGCGGTTCATAGAACTCCAGCGAAAATGGAGAGCAAGGGGGCGAGACGTCACGACTGCTCGGCATCTCATACGCTGCTACTACAAGGATTTCCGTGTCGTTTCGGTCGGACAGCACATTGGTGCCTCTCCTACCGCGGTCAAAGCCGTAGCCAGTCAGCTCAAACGATTGTACAAGGAGATTATCGAGATGTCACAGGAAATCAGAAAGGAACGGAAAAGATTGAACACTGAGCTGGATGTTTCTAGCCTCAATGCATATGTGCGGCGTTCAATCACGGCTCTCAGTCGCGACATTTACACCGCAATTGATTTCCACCAACTCTCAGTCGGGGACTCGGCGCTCCCGAGAAGATTCTGCGAACATCTACTTCAACTGATGTCCAGAATGGTCAAGCTCAGAGGCATCGACCTGACTGACGAGATCGGGGGGGAAGCTGAACTCGTCGTAGATATGACACCATATATTGCAGCCTGTATTGTTGTCCGTGCTAGTCGCACAAATGACCCAGGTAACTACACGCCGATGCCCCTCTCTCCTATCCAGCCTAGGTAGTCTGCAGCAATACTGACATTCTTGCAGTTGAGATACAGCGGCAGAAAGAAAGCCTTGTGGAGGAAGCGAGGCGTGGTTTGGAGTTCTTCCGAAACCAGTTTTGGAGATGCGAAGTAAAGGACCCCAGCGGACGACGCAGGTGCAAAAATCACTGGAATGGGCACGAGAAGGCGCATCAATTTGAGGATTTCTCCACACGCGATGGCGACCGTCCTCGCTCCCGTCGCACTTCAGAGCTGATATACGAAAACGTACTGGATGGTAGATATCAGAGCTCTTATGACCCCCAGGCGTTCGACGACCAGCTATGGGAGGAAATATTCAAAATCAGTCCTCCGTCGAAGGCTATGGACGCCCTCGCCGCAGCAGCTACAGCCTGCGGCGTCTCAAGCATCACCACCCAGAGAACATGCCTTGCGTGTCTATCCAACACGCCCACAAACATGCTTCCATGCAAGCCTTACAACCATGGCATCTGCGAGGACTGCATCCGGCGGTACGATAGAACGTCTGACGGGGCGTCGCTGATCGAGCTTAACTCTTGTCCACTGGGGTGCTCCTTTTCCAGGACTCCATGGCGCATTCCCATCAAGCCACGAACAGCTGGCGCGCGCATTCTCGCATTGGATGGGTTTGTTTTCCCACAATCAGCTTCACAAGAATAGCCCCTGTACTCACTATTGTATTTCAGAGGAGGTATCCGGGGTATTATCGAAATCGCCCTCCTGGCACAGATAGAGGCAGCCGTGGGTCATGGAATCCGCATCCAAGACCTATTCGACCTCGTGGTTGGGACCAGCACCGGTATACTCTCTCCTCTTCATTCAACTACATTCACAGGGGCAGAAATTAACTTGAAACCAGGTGGCATCGTGGCATTAGGCGTCTTTGAGAAGAATTGGTCCCTTGGGCAAGCAGAGAAGTTATTTGCTACACTATCACAGGCAGCTTTCTCTCTACGCAGGACGCTTTCTGTGCCAATCCTATCTGTATTCGCCGAGCCCTTCTGCGACTTCAAATACACCAACTCGGGGATCAATAATAGTCTGCAGCAAGCCTTTGGGAGCGATTTTCTCTTTGGTCAATCGGCCAGTGGCGACGCCCGGAAGGATCGCGTCAAGGTCGGTGTAGTGACATGCCTAGACGGCCGACACCAACCCTGCCTTCTCGCGAACTACTCACGAAATCCCGTCGATAATCACGAATGTGAGTAATAGAGCATCGAAATGCCCAACCAGACCAGACTAACTCCGTGACCAGATGACTGCCTGCAAAGAGAGGATGAGCAGAGACGAGACTTTTTGACCTGGCAAGCGTAAGAAGTGCCCCAACCATGCACGCCTGTCTAGGCTCGTAAGACGGCCCAGCTAACCAGCAATCAGCGCCCGCGCAACGTCTGCGGCTCAGACACTGTTCAAGCCTTATATCCACGAACCTACCGAGTGTGGGTACGTTGACGGCGCTGTCGTCCGTAACAACCCCATCCGCCTGGCCTATGAGGAGAGCCGGCGCATCTGGGCGTCCAGCAAAGACCCGGATATCATTATATCCTTGGGCACCGGGATCTTGGTGGACAAAAATGGGCAGATTTCTGAGAAGCCCCGAAAATCCGATGCGCTGAAAAAGCTGATCCCTAAAGGCATCAGGAAGAAGGTTGAGACAGGCTTGGACATGGTGAAGGCAACCCTCGACTGCCAAAATGAGTGGACAGACTTTAGCATTACCCTCAACCGCCGATTGACCAGCAACTGCCATCGTCTCGACATCGGCCTTCCCGAGAAGCCCCCAGACTTAGATGCAGTTCAAGCCTTGCTTCCTTTGAATTATTACTGCAAGGATTACCTCGAGGGCGAGGTGCTCGAGCATCTACCGTACTTGAACCATCGATACCCGAACGTGGAGGCGCATATCGCAGCCGTCGCCCGACGTCTTCTAGCTTCGCTGTACTACATCGGGCACAATCTACCTCGAGTCATGGAGGCACAGACGTTCCAAACGATGCTTCACTGCCGGCTTCCACCAGAGTCTCAAGGCGCGTCCGCGCTCACGAGCCGGCAGAGCGGCGCGGAGTTTCGGATCCGGCAGAGAAGCGCATTCAACGAGGACAACGTGTCTCCGGTGCGATTCCTGGAGGGGTTCAGCATGGACACCATGACGGCGCGGGTTGAGTTTGACGTTTTGCCGGGGGACCATAAGCGGTCGATCGAGTGCTGTTTTCGGGGGGTGGAGTGGGAACCAATTGGTGGTTTTTGAGGAAGAGAGCGGATGAAATTGGAAAACTCAGAGACGAGATCGTAATTGGTTGGTAATATATTCTTGTCGGTAGGATGTTTTAGATTCCAAGTTGAGGGGAGATGTTGGTGGAGATTGATGGCATGAAATTGAACATAGGGTGTGCTTCTTAGGAAGTTAGTGTGACGAGTAAGCAGGGTGTTGTCTTTTTACGTGGATGGTAATGGCAAAATGGGATATCTATATAGGCTGTCTCGGTGATGTGTGTCGGGATCAGCTATTGTCTTGTTGTTGATCATTGTTGTATTGGAGGTTGATGGAGACCAAAGTTGCTGGCCAAGTTGCTGACCAAGTTGCTGGCATTGACATCTTCTTCATCACGTGCCGTTCATGCCGTTCTTATCGATAAACCCGACGGAAGGGAAAAACGGGAAGCTCGTGTGTCTCGCCAAGAAACCAAGCGAACGGGCTTCACGCGGGAATGGGCGTCTTGGCCGCTTGGCATGGCAGGCCTTGGCCCGTTGATCGGATGTAAGTGCCGATAAGCGCCTTGGCAGGGCAGAAGTTGATTGACAGGGCATGAACGTCATCCGTTGGAGATCAAGACAGCGTGCTGTGCATACATAGGATGAGTAGGAAGGAATATTTATTTATTACCTAGGGCATATGCCTCGGATGACGATGGTTTCCATGGCGGATCAATAAGCAGCGCCCCCCCCCCCCTTTTTTTTAGGGGCTGACCTTGAGACGGGACCTGCATTGGGAGCTGTGAGGCCCAAGTTCCGTGATAGCCGTGTTGCCGTTTACCGACATGGGGAACGCATTCCGAGCAGGGGGAGAAATACTGCACATACCTACTACTTCTTCGCAGTGTACCTCCGCCCAAGGGGCATAAGACTTGGCTTAAACAGGTAAGTGGTGATAATCATTCATGGTCGTCCACCGCATCGCTCCCACGACCACGCCCTAGATACGAACCCCGAAATCTCGTGATGTTTTGCCTATTACCTCGTAATCACCTTTTTCTTCAAGCCACTGCTGCGCAGGTGCTCGTCTTCAGCTCCTAACGACTACCCTACGCCATGAGACGCTTCTAGCCCCCCCCCTCGTGGATCAAATAATCAGCCACTCAACTCACAGCGTCACCCTCCTTCCCTTGCCCATTTTGCTTCGCATCAGCGGCCATTCCGCCCGCGCCCCTGCTCCACAAATAATTCGATGTGTACCAAACTGCTCACTTTTCCATGTCATCGCTCCTGCCCTCCCCGAAGCTGTCTTCCCCTCCCTCCCCTTGTTCCTGCTTTCCGCTAGCCCCCAGTCGCCCGTTTCTCCTTGGCAACTTGGCGTCCCGCTCCTTTCGAGAAACTTGACTTCTTCATCATCAACACCCAGAACTTGAGCATCACCATCCTTGGCACCTCGAACACGGGCCTTGGTCTTCTTTTTTTACTTAATTTTCGTTTCCTTTTCTCATCGTCGGCCACACTGGAATCTGTTCTGTCTCGCCTCATCTCGCATCAAGCTCACGTCGTAATAACCCAACCGAACGAGCGTCGCCGGGCGCGCCATAACACTCGTTTTTTAATGACGGATTCCTCTATCAGCCTGCTCATTCGTTGAATACTCACTGTCGCTCGCTTCCATCTCCCACCAACCACTTTCACTATGAAATCCTTCTTCACGACTTGCGCTACAGCGGCGCTTTTGGCTTCCACCAGCCTCGTCGGTGCCCAGCAGAGTCCTTACAGCATTGACAACGATGGTACGGATCAACTGTTCTCGCAGCCCGCACACGCTCAATCAAGAGGTACAACGAATACTAACGATCCATTAGCTGCTATTAAAAAGACAGCCGCGCAACTTGCATGGGACCTACTTCAGTATTATCATGGCAATGAGACGGGAGCCATTCCAGGAATTCTTCCCGGCCCGCCACCTGCTGGTGACTACTACTGGTGGGAGGCTGGTGCCATGTGGGGGACTTTGATCGACTACTGGCGAAGTACTGGCGACGACACTTACAACGGCCTCATCATGGAGGCCATGCAGTTTCAGGTAGGCAAGGGCAAAGACTATCAGCCTTCCAACGTCACCATGTCCCTCGGAAACGATGATCAAGGTTTCTGGGGCATGTCGGCCATGCTGGCAGCCGAAAATAAATTCCCTGATCCGCCGTCCGACAAGCCCGGTTGGCTCGCTCTGGCCCAGGCTGTCTTCAACACCCAAGCGAACCCCGATCGACATGACAAGACCTGCAACGGCGGTCTTCGATGGCAGATTCCCTTTTCCAACAACGGCTACAATTACAAGAACAGTCAGCGAACCCCGAGAAACCCGATGGCACCGAACGCCCGGCTAACTGGCATTTAGGTATCGCCAACGGATGTTTCTTCAACCTGGGCGCGCGACTCGCCCGCTACACCAAGAACACGACATATTCGGATTGGGCTGAAAAGACATGGGATTGGATGGTAGGCGTGGGCTACCTTGACACCGAGAACTACCGCATTTACGACGGTGCTCACGTCGAAAAGAACTGCACCGACATCAACAAGGCCCAGTTCTCTTACAACAGCGGCATCTTCCTGCAAGGCGCCGCTTTCATGTACAACTACGTAGGTTCCCCCAGTTACCGGTATCAGGGACTCCTTACTCCCTCCTTCAAGCTGCTGACCTTACCTAGACTAAAGGTTCTAAGAAGTGGGAGGACCGAGTGAACAAGCTCGTAGACGCCACCCTTTCGACCTTCTTCAAGGATGGTATTGCCGTGGAAATCGCCTGCGAGAATCACAATACCTGCACGACCGACATGTTGTCCTTCAAGGGCTACATCCACCGATGGATGTCCCAGATTACCCATATCGCGCCATTCACCTCGGAGAAGATCTTGCCAGTGCTGGCCAAGTCAACCAAGGCCGCCATTGCCCAATGCACCGGTGGCGACACTGGCCGCGCCTGTGGCTTCAGGTGGGCAAGCGGAAAGTTTGATGGAAACGTCGGTGCTGGCCAGACGATGAATGTTCTTGCCGCCGTGTCTTCCCTTCTCATGGAAAAGGCGGACCCTCCCGTCACGGCCAAAACCGGCGGAACCTCCAAGGGCAACCCCAACGCCGGTGGCGATGGAGACAGCACCTTCAAGAGCCCCAACATCCCTGTCTCTACCTCTGACAAGGCTGGCGCTGGTATTTTGACCTTCCTCTTCCTTGCGGGCGCATGCGGCATCTTCGGGTGGATGAGTTTAGGGAAATAGAGTGGCTAGTACCCATGGGTTATGATTCGAGGGGGGAAGATTAGGGTGTGCTTGTCTCGAGCAAAGGTCGGACTTCTCCATCTTTTCTGAGGCCCCCCCGAAGTCTAGGCTTGAGGGCATCTATCCGGGATTTCTACCTGCAGA